>JAJOZX010000034.1:490000-690000 GCA_023014485.1 Bathynomus jamesi | reverse complement strand
TAATCTCTCGCTTGGTACGTTTGTTGGAGGACAGGCTAAATGTTTCCTTGCAAGTTTACTCAAGTATGGATAGATATTCTGCGTATTTTTCCACCAACTAATAGGATTGTCACATGCAGCCAGGCGTTTTTCTTGGTGATAGCTCTCGATCATTTTTACTACATCTTTTGACATCGCGTAGGTCTCGTCATTGCTGCTTGACTCAAGAAACTGAGAGACAGATTTTGTGATAGATTTGCTTGTTGAAGGTGTTGGTTCTGTCACTGAAACTTTTATTCTTTTGGTGGGTGGCGAAGCGACAGATTCAAGAGATTGAAGCTCTTCAACTGCTTTGCCAAGTGATGATTTAACTCGTTCTAATGTACTAGGTGAAAATAACTTAGCTTTGTAACGTGGATCTAAGTAGGTTGCAAGAGAGTAACTTCATACAAGAATAGCCTCTCGTCTTGTCGCTTGCATCACTTTTGTGCACAATGAACTAGTTCTATTAATATAGTAGAATTTGATAATTTCCGCTTAATATATGAACACCCGCCGATTTCACCGGTTATCTTTACGGACGGCTCAGACACAAAGTAAACGGTCAAATGACTGGCAAACCTATTTAAATGCGTAACAGAGTGTATACGTCATGTTATAACCCTCACGTTGTTTTTACAGATCTGAGTGAATTATGAATTAGCAGTTATGAAAGACCTGTCAGACTTCCAAAGAGGGCAAATTGTCGGAGCGCGGATGGCTGGTGCATCGGTGACGAAAACCGCTCAGATGTTCAATGTATCCAGAGGAACTGTCTCTGTGGTCATGTCTGCATACCAAAACCATGGAAAGACAAGCACCGACAAATGCAATAGTGGACGCAAGGAGAAGCTGTGTGATCGAGACCGCTGGGTGCTAAAGCGCATTGTGACAAAGAACCATAAGACCACAGCTCCAAAAGTGACTGCAGAGCTTAACCAGCATCTTGCAAGCCCGGTATCGACCAGAACTGTACATCGTGAGCTCCATGGAGCTGGATACCATGGGAGGGCTGCAATTGCCAAACCCTTCCTTTCGCACATCAACATTGAGCGGCGCAGAAAATGGTGTAATGACCATAAGAATTGGTCAATGGACTGGTGGAAGAATGTAGTGTACTCCGACGAATCCTCCTTTATGCTATTTCCATGTTCCGGTCGAGTTTACGTCTGGAGACAGCCTAAAGATGCTTATGACCCCGACTGCCTGACCCCAACCATTAAGCATGGAGGCGGATCTGTGATGGTTTGGGCAGCAATATCGTGGAATACTCTTGGCCCAGCTGTAGTACTGCATGGTAGGGTTAACGCCCAGGTCTATCTGTCAATATTGGCTGACCAGGTCCATCCCATGGTCCAAACGCTGTTTCCCAATGGCAGCGCCGTCTTCCAGGATGATAATGCACCAATCCACACCGCTGGGGTCGTTAAAAACTGGTTTGAAGAGCATGTTAGTGAAGTAGAACACTTGGATTGGCCTCCACAATCCCCGGATCTTAACATTATCGAGCATCTGTGGTGTCAGTTGGAGCAGCAGGTCAGAAGCCGATTCCCACCGCCGGTGTCTTTGGAGGAACTGGAGCAGGGTTTGCTCGAAGAATGGCTCAGGATTCCTCTAGCCACTGTCCAAAAGTTGTATGAATCAATTCCCCGACGCATTGCAGCTGTTATTGACGCTAAAGGAGGACCAACTGCATATTAAGAATAAAAACCGCCATTTTTCAAGGTGTTCATATTATTTTGTCCAACCCCTGTATTAGTGATGTAGGTCACATCCGCATCCGCATCCGCGGAACATCCGCACATTTTCTCGCATCCGCGTCCGCATCCGCACTTTGGATGTCGTGCGGATGTGGACCGTTGAGATAAAACGTCATTAATAAGCGGAAATTATCAAATTCTACTATATTAATAGAACTAGTTCATTGTGCGCAAAAGTGATGCAAGCGACAAGACGAGAGGCTGTTCTTGTATGAAGTTACTCTCTTGCAACCTACTTAGATCCACGTTACAAAGCTAAGTTATTTTCACCTAGTTCATTAGAACGACTTAAATCATCACTTGGCAAAGCAGTTGAAGAGCTTCAATCTCTTGAATCTGTCGCTTCGCCACCCACCAAAAGAATAAAAGTTTCAGTGACAGAACCAACACCTTCAACAAGCAAATCTATCACAGAATCTCTCTCTCAGTTTCTTGAGTCAAGCAGCGATGACGAGACCTACGCGATGTCAAAAGATGTAGTAAAAATGATCGAGAGCTATCACCAAGAAAAACGCCTGGCTGCATGTGACAATCCTATTAGTTGGTGGGAAAAATACGCAGAATATCTATCCATACTTGAGTAAACTTGCAAGGAAACATTTAGCACGTCCTCCAACAAGCGTACCAAGCGAGAGATTATTTAGCAGTGCTGGATTAATATATGATGAAAAGAGAAACAGACTGGCAGCAGAAAAGGCAGAAAAATTAATGTTCCTTAAGGATAACCTTCCTATAATTAAGTTTGAATATTAAACGATGAACATCTTAGTTTACTTTATTTTAATTACTCATTTATAAATATGCCTAATAAAACTTTGAACTTAATATAAATAGTTATCAAGCTAATTAAAGATCTCTTTCTATAAGGGTGGAGGTTGGGGAAAGAGGTCGGGTAACACAATTATGGTTTCTAATTGTGGCTGAAACTCAACAAAATATAACGAATTTATTTGCAGACGAATTCACTAATTGATTTCTATATTAGTTAGATGCTTGCTATTATTTTATATGTTCAGGGAAAAGTACAGCAATTATTGTACAATTAATCAATTATACTACATTATAGCTACAGCTCTCTCTATATAATAACTTATTATATACGTTAAACACAACAAATCTCGAATATATCCTAAAAAATAACGAAAATGTAGACATCCGCATCCGCATCCGCGGATGTTGAAATCAAACATCCTCATCCGCATCCGCGGATGTTGAAATCAAACATCCTCATCCACATCCGCAGATGTGAAAAAAATGACATCCGCTACATCACTACCCTGTATATAATATATATATACTGTATATATATTAAATGGGATGGGATGAACGTGAAAGGAATGATGCAAACCCACACGTAAAAAGGAAAAATTATTCCAAGGCCTTTCATGCATTCAGCAATACACCTCGTCATTTTCTGACGAGATGTATTGCTGAATACACGAAGTCACGAAAGGTCTTGGAATAATTTTCTTTTTCCTTGTCGGTTTGTATCTATGTACAGTATAATATATATATATATATATATATATATATATACACACACACACCCAAACGCACTCTCCCACCGCAGTGAGGTCACGTCCGGAACAATCCTCAATCGCTCACATTCACTTCATCACCTGACATAATAATGCACCTACCTCAGGGTAACATTATCCACAGCCCAGCCCCACAGACTACTACACCGTTTAACCAGACTTCATACACCCTGAGTCGGCACATTGCCGGCCCGTCGCCCCCCCATATACCATATCACCCCACTTTTTTTCTGTGCCAGCATCTCGCGCGGATCTTTCACCCTCCCAGATGTCCAGACCCTGCTGACCCAAAGCCTCCCTCACCCCATCCTTCCATTTCCTTCTCGGTCTACATCTCCCCCTCCGACACGTAAATCCTCTTTATCCTCCTCTCCATATGCCCAAACCATTTTAACACCCCCTCATCTGCTCTCTCCATATATATATAATATAAAAAAAATTTGAAAAGATTATGTAGTGTCGAAAATGCATGTATGTGTAGTGAAGAATAGAGGGGAGCATGCTGGAATGCTCACAGGGTAGATGAGACACGGTAAAAGATCAGCTGAAGAGGACAACGACAGAAGAAACGGGTGTTTGTCAATTGGTACGTACAATCTCCTATAAATATGGCCTTCTATAAGTGAATGTGACTTTTCAGATATCTTCCATAAATTTATTATTACGCTATTAAGATCTCGCATGGTGAGTTCGATTAAGAATTAGACTCAAAACGTAAGACTTTGAAATTACATTTGGCCCTCAATAAAACTATCATACAAAATTCTTTTCATTACAAGGCTCAATAAAGGAAATATTCACGAATGAGTGAGAATGATGATGGGGTCTTTATCCTTTATTTACTTATACTTAATTCTTCTTTAAACGAGTTAAGATTAAAACTTTAAAAGTAAGATTACATAGTAATTATTAAAAATTACTAAAAATAATTCAAAATACATAGAAAAAATAAGTTTATTTGCCAAGTCAAACTTATTTAATTAATTTACGATAGATTTGGCTTATTTCCTTTCTAAATTATGAACCCTAACTCAAGATTTATTTTAAAATAGCTTACCTTTAAATTAAATTGAAAACCATACTTTAGCTTACAGTATTTGAGGCCCTCCTAGGAAGAAATGGCTAAGTGACAAAAGTGAAAAATGCCAGAAAAGTCAGTTTAAGTTGTATTGAATTTAAAAGTGGAATAAATTTTGAACTTTAGAAGATATTTCATTGAAATGTCTTCAAAAGTTCAAAAGTTATGTCACCATCAAATTTGGTTAAACTTTAACTGCGTTTTCTGGCATTTTTCACTTTTGTCGCTTAGCTACTTCTCCCTACGACAGCCTCATTTAAAATGACACACAATATGCATGGCCAGATAACATTCACAATATGGCCTCAAAGATTTCCAGAGTAAAAGTAGTTTGAGAGTAAAAAGAGACTGTTAAGAGAATTCTTAAGTAAAACTAATTACACACGTTTCCCTGACTGAGAATGGGAAATAGGTTCTTAGGTAATATATGTGCAATGTATGTATTTGTAGAACTTTTGCTACACTTAGTATATAGTGGAATTTTGAAGTCTACTATAAAAATTTCCTGAAATTACGAGGAAGAGTAAATGTGAATAACAAATGTTCCTCATAAACAGAGTGGAAAATATCAGGTATGATTATAATTTAACTTAATCTAGAACATCTAAAAAAGAGAGATTCACTCTGATCTGGGGTTCTGGTTAAAACTTAATTACCTTAATAAATCAAGAAAAACATAATCAAGAATATGAGGTCCGATTTCTGGTTTATCAAGAAGAGGAATAATGATCTTGTAAGGACGCAAGTCTGGAGGCTCTTTGCTTTTAGAAGCTATCTTCAAAAGGTTAATGAAAGCATCAATTAAGAGCAACTTAGAAAATGCTTGAAAATAAGAGTCTCCCTCCGACGTTTTCTTCTCTCCTCGTGAATCGCTCTCGAGGCTTTCTAATCTCTTCACCACAGGGTGTTCAGAGCTGAGCAGAGAAAGATTCACTTCTGACCCCAAAAGCCAAGCATAAAGACGCCTGCAATTAAATTACGCACTACCTTAAAATTGGAATAAATATTACTGTACAAATTCCAACTACATTTTTATGAACAATGATAAATAAATGAACTAAGTGCTATTAATTTTGCCTAAAAAGCCTCCATGCTCCCAAGGGCATATTCAGAAAAGAGTACTGTAAATATATTAATGTCATATCAAATACATAAAAATTGTAAAACTGTCACTTCTTTTCTTGATAAAAATATTTGAATTTTGAATTTGGTAATTTTCGATTGTCATCCATTGGGCAGATCTTGTAACTGATATATCTTAAATACCATTGTCAGATCAACGAATTGCATTTGAAATTTAAACGTAATTCGCTAAATTTTATTAGAAATGACATTTACAGAATAATGATCCTTGTACCATGAAGGTATTCTTTCATTCGTAAGATTAGTTTCTAAACTCAGCAGCCAACAGTAAACAAAATAACAAACAAAATAAACTTGAATAACCTGTTTAAGGACATGTCCCTGCGTAAGAGAACAGTAAGTGCAGAGGTGACAATTGCCGTGAGATCATTTCTCAACAGTTGAGTGTTGTGCATTGGCAAGAGGAGGAGAGTGAGGTCTAAGGCTGCTCTCTGAACCAACACTGCATTATCCTCCAAAGCTCGGCACAATCCACACACCTAAGATAACACACATTACATTTTGTAAGAGAAATTTCTATCAGAATTTGAGAAACCAATGAATGACACAGTGGTGGTGGTGGTGGTGTTGGGATGTTAATAACATTAATAGTGTAAAGTTCAGAAATATTAATAATATGGTGAATTATAAACATTCTCAAAAATTGAAAAAATATTAAGGTGAAAAGCTGATTTTGGTAATAATTGAATTGAATGAATAGCAGTGCTTCACCGGCTATTTTTTTATTATTTTATTTTATTGGGTTCAGAATCCCAGCTGAGCCCTAAACGGCCAAGCTCTGAAGGGCCAATTTAACCTAGGCTAAAAACTTACGGGCTTGGAGGTCCTATTAGGTCCTACCTCAGGGTTGCTGACTCGATGTGGGCCTACCTTAGGCCTCAGTTGCATAAAATTAAGATAAAAAACAAAAGGGGCACTATTTATGGTCTTTTCTAAACCTTGCAACAACACACAACCTGTACCATTGCACGATGCAACAATCTTATATCTAAACAACCAAACTGAATTGCAAGAGAGCTCTCTATAAGACCACACCCTGTAAGTGCCATATTCAACAAATGAATAGGAAGGACGTGCAGCACCCCAAAAACATGATGCCACAAGAGTGCCCAAACAATGCCATCACAAGTGTGCCCAAAAATGCTAGCTCTAAATTAACCCTTTCGCTGTCCAGCCCTTTTTCATCACCTAGCCTGAGGCACATTTTGATTCATGATAAGAACTACATTACTTAGAAGCAAAATTTATGGTAAATTATTATATATGACTATGCTAATGATTATGGCATAGGAAAAAGTTGAGTATCATATGTAATACTCAAGCGTATGAAGAATGCAGTATACAGTATATGGTACACTTTGAGTATCACGTGTGATACTCAAGGCATTTTCCATAGAGAGAGATATTTTTCATATGAATTGAGTCTTTGTAATCATATAAGGTTTTACCTATTATGAAATGTGATGCAATACCTATTACCTATTTACAATCCAGGTAAAGCATACAAATATGGTATCAAAATGTGTAAATTATGTGATATGAGCGGTTATGTGTGGAATGCTGCTGTTTATTGTGGAAAAGGAACAAGCAATAAAAGACCAGGCTTAAACCATTCAGGATCTGTTGTCATTGACCTGGGAGAATCACTCTTGAATACTGGAAGGCTATTTGTTGCAGACAATTGGTACAGTAGTATTGAACTTGCAAGATATCTAAAAGCTAATAACACTGAATATTGTGGTACTTTGAAAAATAATCAGAGAAACTTACCAGTAAATATGAAGCCAATGAAAATTAAAAAAGGTGAAATAAAAGGAGCTTCTAACCAGGAAGGAATCAGAGTCATCAGATACCATGACAGAAGAGAGATCCTTATGATTTCAACCTTCCATGGAACTGACAAGGCGAATACAGGAAAAACAAATCGTGGAGGAGAACCAGTTTTCAAACCATCCATTGTAGTGGATTACAACAGAGTCAAAGGCGGGATTGACTATTATAGCCCAGCAAGAAAAAATGTGAAATAGTACTGAAAAATTGTGTTCCAGCTAATTGGTATTGCGATTTTAGATAGCTGGGTTATTTACAATAAATATTACAGGCCTACAAAGAAGAGTACACTTGTTGATTTCACAAAATCTGTTGCACTATGTTTACTTGGAAGCATTGATCCTGCCATTATATGAGGCCCAGCTCAAAATCATCAACTGACACCTATTCCAAGAAAAGAAGCTGGCAAAATTGTTCGCAAGAGATGCTATTCCTGCTACGAAAATCTATCAACAATTGAAGGCAGAGCAGAGGCACAAAGAAAACCGAAGCATGTACGAACGGAGTGCCTAACATGTAATAAAGTATTTTGTCTAACTTGCTTCAATGAGAAGCATGGAAATCGAAAGCAAAGTGTGATTTAACATATAAATCTATTTGAATTGTAATAAAAATATATTGAAAAGATTTATTTCTGCTTTATTTGTAGGTTTTTATTCGTTTTAATTACAGAATAAAGAATGCTATAATTTTGCTCCATACTAGTGGAACATTTTTTATCGCAATAAATGATTTATACATCATAGGCTTCATTAGGATTTTACTCTTAAAACTTCAAAATAAAGTCAGATATAATTTTCCTCCATACTCCATAAATGATTTATTCATTAAAGTGTATTGTTTTCCTATTAAAAAGCTATAAAAAGGGTAAAAGGGAAAATGATTAGTAATTACTTTGAGAAATAAATATGTTTCACAACAGGGCTCTCAACAATGGTTTCAAAGAAAAATTATTCTCTCATACGTCTAGAATCAATAAAAGAGCATAAATGGTACGCTTACAGGAAGAAAATGCCCTTTTAAGATACACGCCGTGAGTATCATATATGATTCTCAAACGTCTCAGTGAACTGCACTGAGTATCATGTATGATACTCAAGACAGTGAAAGGGTTAAGTGAATTTTTCACGAACCATACAATTACGAGATGGATATATGTATATATACACACCTTAACTTAATATATACAAGCAATGCTGCATCAATCAGCTTAGTCATCATATCGCCTTGGGACAACAATGGTTCTTCCTCTTCTAGATTTTCTAACACTCCCCACCAAAGAGGCATTGTTGTCATTACCTTCTGCAAGTTTAGCAAAGCCTTCTCCATGAGGCTGTAACTCAAATGTTTCATCTTGACTATCCGTGTTTTCAATGATTTCTAAAGCATAGAGTTTTTGTATAGGTCTCTTTAATTTTCCTCCTGAAGTCTTTACCAGTGCAGACCTAACTAAATTGTCTTTGCCAGCAAACAACTCTTCAATTATGCCAAGCTTCCAGCATTGCCTTGGTCTTTCATCCCCAATCATTACCACTTCTCCCACCTTGATACAATTTGCATTGGAGCCCTTTACATTGCCTGATGGGTAATAATTGAGTTCTGGCAAGTATTCCATCTGCCACCTCTTCCATAACTGATCTTGTAGCTCTTCAAGGTACTTGAACCTTCGGGCAAACTGGGGCTTGATGTTAATCATTTACCACAAAGAAAATGATTTAGTGTCAATGGATCTGCATCCTGCATACTGTTATAAACAAAAGTGATAGGCCTACTGTTTACCATTGCTTCTACTTCACACAAAACAGTGCAGAATTCTTCTTTGCTCAAATGAGCATCAGTTAAAAGTTTCTTTAATGGACACTTTACACTTCTCACTAGCCTTTCCCAAAATCCTCCCCACCATGGTACTCTCTCAACAATAAACTCCTACTGTACCCCTTGGTGTGAAAAGTAGGATTGGAATCCTCTCTCTTTTAGCAAGGACCAAACTTCTTGGAGTTCCTTTGCAGCCTTTTTGAAGGTTTTTGCATTATCTGATATGATTTTATTTGGGAAACCCCTTCTGTTCACAAACCTTTTAAAGGCCAAAAGAAATACATCACTACTTAAGTTGCTTACCAACTCCAAATGGATTGTTCTGGTGGTAACACATGTGAAAAGACATACGGTATATAACCTTTGTTAGACTCCCCTTGCTCATACACATAGACTGGACCTGCAAAGTCTACTCCCACTACATCAAATGGGGCAGTATAGATACACCGTTCTCTTGGAAGTGGAGCCACCTTTTCATCATAAGGCTTTGCACTCCAATGCTTGCAAACCACACATTTATGCAAGACCTTTTTTACTACTTGTCTAATTTTAGGAATCCAAAACTGTTGTCTGATCTCTATTATCACTTCTCTAACTCCAGCATGTAACAAATTATGATGCATATCCAGGATCAAAAGTTCCACAAAGTGCCCCCGAGAAGGTAGCAAAATTGGAGGTCTTTTCTCCTCTGGAAGCCCAGAAAACTGTAGTCTACCTCCTACTCTCAATAAATCCTGATCCAAAAACACATCCAAACCCTTGAGAGCAGAATGTGTTGGTAGAACCTGTAATGGACAGCTGGTAAGCAATTCCCTCTCTTCACCAAATTTTTCCTTTGGCAAATATATCACCCAGTATTGCCTGGCTTACTGAATCTCCTTACTGTTCAAAATTCCTTCCCTTCTTGTTTCTCCCTTAATATCGTTTGTAAATCTATATACCCATGCTGTCACTCTTAACAACCTTTTCAGACTGCTAATGTCCTCAAGCCTCAATATGGGGTCCTGCTGCAAAACTTGACAACTGTTCACAGCGCATTTTCTCATTTCACTCACCCACTCTTCTTGAGCCTGGCATTCTCCTACAATAGGCTGATTAGAAGGCCAGTTTCACTTCCAAGTTTTAGCCACTCCGGCCCATTCCACCACAAACTTGACTGTGCAAGATCCTTCACTGAAATTCCTTGTGTTGATAAATCAGCTAGGTTTTGGGTGCCTGGACAATGCTTCTATTGCTTGGGATCTGTGTGTGCTTGAATTTCCTCCACCCTATTGGCAACAATTGGTTTCCGTTTCCTTGTCTGGCTTCTTAACCAGTGCCAAACTATAGTGGAGTCTGTCCAATAATAGCTTGGAATTTCATAGAGGGCCAAAGACTTTTGCACTGTAACTGCAAGCTGACTAGCAATAACTGCACCCATCAAATCCAACCTTGGAATAGAAAGCCTTTTCAAAGGTGCTACTCTGCTCTTTGCAGCAACCAACCTGCAACTCACTTCCTCTTTCAATGTACCTTTTATATAAATACAAGTTGCATAGGCTTCCTCACTTGCATCACAAAAGATGTGCAGCTCCAAATTGTCTGGACTATTGTTCAACTCTCCAAAGTACCATCTTGGGATTTCAATGTCTCCAAGATATGCCAATTCTTTGAACCAAGTCCAATTTCCCAGAGGCTCTGAAACCAAATTTTTTACTTTATCACAAATGGAGCCAGGAATCCAAGAGGATCAAAGACCTTTGAAGCCAAACTAAGAGCTGTACGTTTTGTCCACCTTGTCTCATTCTCAGCCAGCTCTACTAAGGATTTCCCATTGAAGGTAAACAAATCCTCTCCTTGCTGCCAAACAATGCCTAGCACCTTTGTATCTATTGCCCACAACTCCTTAATACCAGAATCCTCAATACTTTCTGCTGCATCAGGTATTACACAGGACTGACTCATAAACTCTTGTAATTGAGAATGATTGGTCTGCCATTTTCTAAGCTCCATGCCAGCCCCCCTCATTATAGCTGTAGCCTCCATGAATATCTGTTTAGCCATTTCTGTATTATCCACGGAACACAGCAAATCATCAACATAAAAATTTTGCCTTATGTGTTCAATAGTGTTAGGATAGACTCCAGAATATTTCTTAAAATGGTACTGCATAGTAGCTGCCAACAGAAATGGGCTAGAGCTGTGGCCAAACAACACTGACTTCATTCTATATGCTTGAACCTTAGGTTCATTTTCCACCAAGTCTTTCGTATCCACCCACAGATACCTTACTGCATCTCTGTCCTCTGGTTTTAACTTTATCCGCAAAAAGGCTTGCTTCACATCTGCAGTCAATGCTACTCTACTAAACCTGAATCTCGGTAACAAGGAAAATAAATCTGCATTTAAATTTGGCCCAGCATCCAAACAGTCATTCAAGGACATACCACCTTTGTCCTTGGCTGAACCATCAAAAACTACCCTCAGTTTGGTGGTACTTTTGTCTTGCCGTACCACTGCATGGTGTGGCAGATAAAATCACTGGTCTACAGCCAAAATGCTTCGGAAATAAAAGTAGTCAATCTTTACTAATTTTGGGTCACTGAATACAAAAATGATGCCTAAAATTGCCAATTGGCTCTATTTATAAAGATATCAGGCAACCCTGCACCCTACTAACTGGACTGCATCTGTCGCGTAATATGTAGATGCCTGTGACACATCAACGCATTGACTCTACTGCACATGCACATACTTATATTTTTTATTTTAATAAATTAATGTAAATATATACATATATATACACAATAAAATGTAATTTTAAATTTATCTATTACATTATGTATTTGTAAATTATTTATTAAAAAATAGATTGGATCATTTTAACATATTGCTTCCCATAATGTTTTTGATATTAATATAAATGGAATACTAACCTAACTTAACCTTACCTAATTTAAAATTATTAAAATGCAATGTAATTACATTAATTTATTAAAATAAAAAAAATATATAACTACGCGCATGCGCAGTAGAGTCAAGGCATCTACATATTATGCCACAGCATCAGTTCATTTGTGGAAGTCATACAGTGCACCCTTGTCAAACTCTTTTTAGTGTTTGCTTTTGAAACTGAATTTTTTTCAGCCTAATTTGAACAAAGATGCCTCGTAATTGCGTGAACAGTGTAGATAACTTCTGTTATGTTTGTGGAGAATTGACTTTTGCATCAAAAAAGCATGCTATAACCGCTGTGATTAGGAAAGCCTATCATCTTTATTTTGGCTGTAAGATTGGAGATCAGGACAAGAGCTGGGCCCCACACATATGCTGCAATACTTGTGCAACAAACCTTCACCAGTGGTTGAATCGGAAAAGGAAATCTATGCCTTTTGCAGTGCCAATGGTGTGGAGGGAACCAACAGATCATGTCAGCAATTGTTACTTCTGCATGGTGCCTCCAGTCAAGAAAGGTATTTGCAAGAAGAAAAAGTGGATTTTACAATATCTGAATATACCCTCTGCTATACGCCCAGTACCTCACGGCGAAGGACTACCGGTTCCTGTGCCCCGACACTCATTCTCCCTGGAGTCAGAGGACGAGAAGAATGAAGGAACCTGCGAAACTTGTGAGCCTTCAACTTCACAAGACCCTGAATTTGTTTATAACTTGACATCTTCTAAACCACACATGATAACTCAGAATGAATTAAACGACCTTATCAGAGATTTAGAACTGCCAAAGAGTAAGGCAGAGCTGTTGGGCTCCAGATTGCTGCAGTGGAATCTCCTCGCTGAAAATGTTAGTGTGTGTAAGTTTCGTGACCGTCAAAAAGATTTTGTCCCATTCTTCATCATGGAAGGTGACCTTGTAGCTTGCAATGACATCGATGGTCTGATGGCAACTCTCAACATTATTCACAATCCTGATGAGTGGAGACTGTTCATTGATTCATCGAAGTTGAGTCTAAAAGCTGTTTTGTTGCATGTTGGCAACATATTGCCATCAATTCCAGTTGGTCATGCAGTCCACATGAAGGAAACATATGACAACATGAAGCAACTTTTGAACTGCATAAACTATGACAAACATCAGTCCAGGTTTGTGGTGACTTGAAAGTTGTTGCTATCATGCTTGGACTACAGCCGGGCTACACTAAGTATTGCTGTTTTCTGTGTGAATGGGATAGTCGGGCTAAGACTTCTCATTACATCAAGAAGGATTGGCCACTCCAACACTCAGTGGAACCTGGAACAAAAAATGTTCAGTATCCTCCACTTGTAGAATCGAGCAAGATTTTACCACCACCCTTACACATCAAACTGTGCATCATAAAAAATTTTGTTAAGGCTATGGATAAAATGGGGGCAGCTTTTAAGTACCTCGGTGGTAAATTCTCAAAGCTCGGTGAAGCAAATATCAAGGAGGGTGTATTTGTTGGTCCACAGATCCGCAAGCTTCTTAGAGATGGAGAGTTCGACCATATCCTAGGTGGTGAGGAGAAGACAGCGTGGAATGCTTTCCAGTTAGTAGCAACCAATTTTCTCAGAAATACCAAAGCTGACAATTACAGGGAGCTGGTGGAAAACCTGCTGTTGTCCTATCAAAAAATGGGCTGCAATATGTCTTTAAAGATACATTTCCTCCATTCACACCTGGAATTTTTTCCGGCCAACTGCGGAGCAGTCAGCAATGAACATGGTGAACGTTTCCACCAGGATATCTCAGCAATGGAGAAACGCTACCAGGGGAAATGGAGTCCATCATTGTTAGCAGACTACTGCTGGACAATAACAAGAGATGCTCCAGAAGTTGAATACAAGAGACAAGCAAAGAAGCGACGGGTTGAATCAATATAAATGACTATTATACAGGTATGTTACTAATATATGGTATATACCAGGTGCGGCAAAAGTAACGCCCTTTTAATAATTGTATCTTTATAGTTTTATACAGTATAATTTTTTAGTTTTATATTGTATCATTTTGTTTCTTTTATTTTTACAGAAATTCTGAATAAATATTGCCTTGCGATTGACGAGAGAACAAAGAGTGAAAGCAGTTAAACATTATTACCAAAACAATAACAATGGAGCTAAAGCCTCGTTTGTTATCAGAAGAATTTAACATTCGACAAGTGCAGAGCCGCAATATCACAAGTCTAATTAGGAAATTTGAAAGAACCAGAAGCGTAAGTGATGCCACAAGATCAGGGAGGCCAGTTTCAGCAACAACCTTAGAAAAGTCCGATGAATTAACAGAATCATTGTTGCACACTCCTCAAAAATCCAGTAGACGTCTTTCTACAGAGTTGGGTATCAGTGACAGAAGTGTCCGTAGACTCTTAAAGAAGAACAAGATGAAGCCTTACATCCCTCGCGTGTTACAGAGCTTGCATGATGGAGATGCAGATAGACGATTAGAGTTTTGCGAAAATTTCCTGAATAAAGTCAATGAAGATGAGACCTTTCTTGATAAGATATGGTGGTCAGATGAGGCAACATTCAAATTGAATGGGCATATCAATCGCCATAATTGTGTGTACTGGAGCGATGTTAACCCACATGTTATCTTGGAAAAAGACGTTAACCTACCAGGAGTGACAGTTTGGGCAGCCATCTCTTCCATGGGAATAATAGGCCCAATATTCTTTGATAGTACTGTTAATCAAGATAATTATTTACAAATGCTGCAAACTGAATTCTGGCCGAGAGTTAGAAATCAGAATGGAATTTACTTTCAACAGGATGGTGCACCACCCCACTATGGGTTACTCGTTAGGGAATGGTTAAATTTAAATTTCGAAGGGAGGTGGATAGGACGACATGGAGCAATTGAGTGGCCAGCACGATCACCAGACCTAACACCACCTGACTTTTTCTTGTGGGGTGTACTGAAAGATCTTGTTTACAAGGTCAAACCAAAAACACTTCCTGAATTAAGACAAACAATTCATGAAAAATGTACTACAATTAACGTAGAAATGTGTCAAAAGGTTTGTAGAAGTGTTGCTGGTAGGGTTCAGTGTTGTATTGAACACTAAGGGGAGCATTTTGAACATGATCATTAGGTTAGTAAATACTATGTATGTAGAGTACATTTTTTTAAGGTGTATTGAGCCAACCACAAAATTAATTAAATTCCAGTTATTTTTTAGTTTTTACTGAAAAAGTACTTATTATTTTTCTTAAAAACCTTATTATTTCTCTTAAAATGCTGTAATTGATTTATTTCCTTCAATAAAAAAGAATAAACTAAAAAGGGCGTTATTTTTGCCGCACCCGGTATATACGCAAAATGTGTAACTTAAATTTTCTTGGAAACTGTAGCCAATCAACTGTTTTTTATGGTCATATTCGTTTTCAGCACCCCAAAATCCATAATAGGACACACATTTTATCTCCGAAGCACAAACTTTTTCAAAATTTGTAGACCAGTGTAATGTGCCTCCTGGCTCACCAGCTCACCTTGCACCCTTTCAGCATAGCCCTCCTTTACATAGCTTAGGATGGCCTCATTGTATTCAATTAACAACTCATTTTTTCTTAGCCTGTACAATGAAGTCTCCAACCTATTAGCTAGCTGAAGGTTTGAACTGGGTTTGCAAGAATCCTTCCAAGGGAGGCCAACTTCATAGCAACCATCTCTAAGCCCAATCCCTTTTTCAAATTGCTTTAAAACATCACTGTTCACTGTACTCACTTGCTTCTCCCATTTGTCCTTTATGCCAATGGATTAAAGTTCCCAAAACGCTTTCAAATGCCTTTCCAAACCATGGCTGGGTAATTCTACGAGAAATAGACAAATGAAGTACACGGTAACCTCTTCAAAATTCATGAAACTTGGTGTGAGGGTTGGTTTAGGTCCAAATTACAAATTTCTGAATTTTTTTTTAAAATTGGTCAAGTTGGTCAAATTTTATGGCTTGACCAAATTTTGACCAAATTTTGGTCAAATGAAAACACCAATAATTTTCAAACGTAAATATCTCGGCTCCTAATTGTGGTAGTGCAGTAAGTCTTAAATGATAAAATATGTAAAATTAACTGTAGTTTCTAAATATGTATCATTTCTTTAGGGCAATGAAAATAAAATGATTTTTTGGAAAGGTTTTTTTTTTTTTTTTTTTTTGCGATTTGGCAGCGAAGATATCATTTTTCGAAAAAAAGACCAGGAATAAAAAATGTTTATTTGATGTATGTACACCATAATAAGTAATAAAAAGTCAGCTTATCGACGATTATTATGAAAAAAAATTACTAAAAAAAAAAATTCTCCAAATTTTAAATTTTTTGCTTTCTTTCCAGATTTTCAGTATATACCTAATTTTCTAGTATACGTAAATTTACATAACCCTTAAAATGCCTCAAAACACAATTTTGTTGCGATCCTATGAAAAAACAATCAAGAAGAATTTTCTGTAACATCAAAAAAGTAAACTCTGCCATGGCAGCTGCAAGCTATGGAATTTTGGAAGAAAATCAATTACTATGCAGCAATTGCTATGTCACAATTAAAAAGAAGCCAATTGTATTAGAACATGTTCAACGTTCATCCAGAGAGCCAGAACCTGCACCAATACCTGAGCCAGACATACTTAACGAATGTATGGAGCGAAGCAGTAGTGATTCCACGAATCCACCACCATTGGAAGAATTTGTCGTTCAAGACAGGCAATTCAATAAAGATTTGCTCAGCGACAATATTTTACCTTTATTTGATGAAAGCCCTATTAAAACAGGTAATAAAACAATAGAGACTCCGTTCAGAACATTTGTTTCTTAATGCCAAATTCGTAGTTTTCTGTTTTTAAATATTAGCATCAGCACTTGAATACATATATACAAAATATTTGATATTTGATTATTTCACGCAACCTAAATTTATGAATTTGTTTTACAGCTGGATTGAAGCCGGGACAAAAACAGATAAAGGCTTCTACGAAATTCAGATCGACAACGGAAAAGGTTAAACGAAGTTTTGAAGCTGCTTATGGGGCTCCTATTGACTATTCTGAAGCTGGTCCATCCAAAAAAAGTTGTTTGGAAGATGATTTAGAGAGGCAAGACTACTTTTTGGACATAGTTATTGAAATTTGACATTTTAAATTAAATTTAATACAGTCATCGAAGTACAGTGGACCCCCGATTTGAGTACGCATCGATTTGAGTATTTTTGATTTGAGTACGCTCATCCATAGGCTCCTATTGACTCGACTTGAGTAGAAAACTCGATTTGAGTATGCCAGCCGGCTTGTTTGAGGACAAGGTCATGAGCTACTTTAAGTCATTCATAGCAAACAGGCAGAAGCAACAGAAAATTGATGCTTATTTCAAGACCTCAAGTCCCCAACCCTCTACCTCTTCCATGTCATTGGCTGTGGGCCTAAGAACGCCTAGCCCTGATGAGTTACCAGACATCATCATGGAAGGAGACTCTCCCTCCAAGCAATAATTCCTCCCCTCCATTCCTCATCTGGAACTTCCAGCACATCAAGCAAGACTCCTACAGGATTATTCTACAGGGTGTCCCGTAAGTCTGGACCCATAGGGCAAAATTAATAAAATTACAAAATAGTCCCAGTTTCGCTGGACATGCATCGAAGTGACTTCTTGGGACTGACAGCGAAGCTAGCCAACACATTGGTACTGGTTTCATCTTCCGTAACAGTCCTGAAGGTCCTCTGCGAGGCTTGTCAGCTACGGATCCAGTTTCCTTAAATTTGGCTATCAACTTGCCAACACATCTGTGTGAGATTGGTGCGCGGTCTGGATGCATATTGTTGAATTCTTCGGCCACTTCCCGGTGACTGCAGGTCCCGACCAGCAAAATAACTTTAACTCTCTCCTCTCTAGTCAGTGACATGGTTTACCTGCAACATAATAAAAAAATATATTATAAATCCCTATGGGTCCAGACTTACGGGACACCCTGTATTTTGTCTATATTGTACGGTATGTATTTTGTATTCTATTCTGTCTATTTTTAATACAATTACTAAATTTCGTAGGCCAATTTCTATAGAAAAAGTAGGGGTGGGGTGAAATTTTTGCGTTTTGGAACGAATTAATTAATTCCCATAGGTTATTAAGTTCGATTTGAGTACATTTCGAATTGAGTACACCATGCTGGAATGGATTACGTACTCAAATCGGGGGTCCACTGTATATACTAAATTAAGTGTTATCTGTTTACATTTTTATAATCGGACAATATAATACATACGGTACACATATATTTTATGAAAAGTTTAATTAAAAATATACTAATTAAACTTGATGTCAAATACACTTTATTTCAGGTATCAAAAGGTTATGGAAGAATTAAAGGAGAAATTTCAAGCAAGTAACGATCGCAATCTTAGGTTACAAATACTATCATTGTATCCCTATCCCATTGAAAAAACTGCTGACTTCTTTGGAGCAACAAAGTATATGGTGCGTAAGAGCCGCAATCTTCAAAAACAGTTTGGGATTCTTCCTAACATTCCAAACATGACGAAAGGGAAGGTCGTCACAGCTGAAATGAAAAAAATCATTCGGGTTTTATGAAAATGACAAATATAGTAGGATGTGCCCGGGAATCAAAGATTATAAGTTTGCAATAAATGAAGAGGGTGAAAAAATAAAAAATAAAAAACAAAAAAGACGTATTGTGTAACTTGAAGGAGTTATATGCTGAATATGCAAAAAATGATGAAAATCCCAAAATAGGCTTTAGTACCTTTGCTCATCTTCGACCGGCGTGGTGCGTGCGTGCTTGTGGGACAAAGCGGAACTCACAGTGTCTGCGTATGTACGCATCACCAAAATCCGAAACTACAAATATCAGCGTTAGGCATTAAAGATTTAGACTACAAAAAATTAATGTTTTTATCCATCTGCGGCATGGACAATGAAGATTGTATGATGCACCAATGCAAAAGATGCCACCGAGAGGTCAGAATAAAAAATTATTTATTTGGAAAGTTTGGACTTCATGGTGATGGAAGAGAAAATATAAACAATGGGTGTCCATCGATCACTGTATGTTAAAAGATATCACCGAAACTCCAGAGGAATACGTGGAATCACACACCAAAAAAATTGCACAACTGACAAGACACCACTTCACAAATAAATGTCAGTCGAGTTACTTCAAAAATCTAAAAGAATTCTGCCTGAAAATGAAGGTGTTTTGGTGGGCGGTTTCGCGGAAAACTTCTCATTCATTGTACAAGATTGTGCCAGGGGTTTCATTGGGAGAACTCGCAATGTACAGTGCACCCATTCGTTTATTATTCCAAAAACAATGCAGGAAAACTAATTTGCAAAAGTTACTGCTTCGTTTCAAACCGTCGCAGGCATGATACAATTCTGGTTCATAGTTTTCTCAAAAAATTAATCCTGTGCATCCAACAACAAAATTCAAACCTAACTAAAATTCATTATTTCACAGATGGATGCGCGGCTCAGTATAAGAATAAAACAAATTTTCTAAGTTTATGCCATCATTTCGAAGACTTCAAAATTCATGCTGAGTGGAATTTTTTCGCGACATCCCACGGGAAGAATGCCTGCGACGGTATTGGCAGAACGGTAGAGAGAGCAGTCGCCAGAGAAAGCTTAAGACGGCCTCTCGACCATCAAATCTTAACAGCTGAGGACTTCTACAATTTCTGCTCTCAAGAATTCCTAACCGCTATTGACTTTTTTTACGTCTCTGAGGCAGAAGTTGTAGATGTAGAGCTTTCTTTGCAAAAACGTCTGAGTGAACCTATTACTTCTATCAAAGGTACTCAACAATTACATCGCTTCGTCCCAATTTCCAAGAATTCGTTGAAGGTTTATCCACTCTCTCAGAGTGCACAGTCAGTCGAAATAAGAGAGCTCATTAGAGTTTCTGCTTCGGATCAAGAACATAATACTGTCTCTCAACGTGAAATTGAAACAGGCTCTTTTGTGGGTTGTATGTATGAAAATAAACTATGGCTCGGATTAGTCCAGTCCTTTGACTGTGAATATGATGATTTTCTGATAAAATTTCTCCATCCTTCGGGCGTATGTCCCTCATACATTTTTTCTGCACAAGATGATGTTTGTCATGTTCCAACAGAAAATATATTTGGGAGTATTGAAGCAAGTTTACGAGGAGGAACAAGAATACAATACATTTTTCCGCTTCAAGAATTAAATAACTTTTCAAAGAAGATAAAATAAATTCTATCGAATGTATACTATTTAAGAGTGTCTATATAATATTTCTAAAATTTTTATCTAAGATTTGTGTATCTACTTAATAGTTATAAAAATCTTTTCAAATTCTTTTTTCTTATTATTATATTATTAGTGTCTAAAATTTGGATTCACTGGATGAGAATACTGGCTCTTAATTCATTCTCAAAGACTTGTGTACGTGTAGTATTAGGAAGAGTATTTTATACTCTGATAAGCGCTTTATAAATTAAACATTATTATTGTCAATATATTCTGTCCCTAAATATAAGAGAGGTTATGTATGTACATTGTACATATATTTTAAAAGATTTTTTCTCCTTTGGTTTATCTGCATGTATTTTTTATATTATTTGAAAATTGTCTTTTTTTGGGCCAACAAGTCTCTAATAAATCTTAGTCATCTGAAAAAATTTTTTATTATTTAATTTCAAACTCAGTTTTGAGCCTTATAATAAACTAGAAGCTGACTTTTTATTACTTATTATGGTGTACATACATCAAATAAACATTTTTTATTCTTGTTCTTTTTTTCGAAAAATGATATTTTCGCTGCCAAATCGCAAAAAAAAAAAATAATAAATTGACATTTTTTCCAAAAAATCGTAATTTTATTTTTGTTACCCTAAAAAAATGCTACATATTTAGAAACTACAGTTAATTTTACATATTTTATCATTTAAGACTTATTACACTACTACAATTAGCAGCTGAGATATTTACGTTTGAAAATTGTTGGTTTTTTCATTTGACCAAAATTTGGTCAAGCCATAAAATTTGACCAACTTGACCAATTTCCAAAAAAAATTCAGATTTTTGTAATTTGGACCAAAACCAACCCTCACACCAAGTTTCATGAATTTTGGAGATGGTAGTGTACATTTGGCACTTTCATTTGTCTATTTGTCCTGGAATTACCCGGCTGTTCTCCTCAATATTAACAAAAAGAGCTTTAACCTCCATTTCATTGCAATAGCTACCATGTGGCATCCAGCCTAGCTTACTTTCAATAGCTACCAGACCTCAAGATGTGCGGACAATATTACCAGTGATGAAGTTCCAATAATAGTCAGTGCCAATCAAAAGACTAATATCTTCTGTTCCTTCAAACTTATTATTGCCCAAATTAATTCCTTTAACTTGCAATTCTTGGACACATGCCATATCTAAACAAGTAGTGACTGGAGCACAAAGTTCCTTGATCTCTACAGCTTGGACCTTGATAGTGGGACTTTGTGGTAACAACCCCTTAGCCAGAACTTCTACCTTCTTAACTTTGGTTCAGTTTTGAACGGAACCCCCAAACCCAGAAACTCTTAAATTTTCCCTCTTAAGTTCTTTAAACTTCAATTTTCTGGAAATTCTGGTCTTAATAAAGCTACGCTGGCTACCACTATCAAACAACACTCTTACAGTAGCTTCTCCATCATTCCCAATTAATAATGCTGCAGCTGTTTGCAATAATCCTCCTTTACTTTTACTCCCTTTCATAGCAGTGGCATGTGCCACTGATGTGTCTACTTCTGGGGTAGACCTACTAGGGGTGTTTTCACACAATAATGGCTGATGCCAGCCATGGCATTTTTTGCACAAAATTTTAAACTTACAAAACCTTGCTCTGTGACCTTTCAAAAAACATTTAAAACATGCTGTGGGCTTAGTTACCCTGTCCTTTCTCTCCTCAACAGGTAAAACCTCAGCCACCTCACATTTATATGACTTGTGGTTGCCTTTGCAAAATATGCATTCCTTGATTCCCTTTAATTTATTCTCAGAGGATGCATGTAGAGCTGACACTGTACCTGGGCTATTCCTTTTTGTAGAAACTTTGGTGCTGTGCCTGCCTTTGTCCCCTTGTTTAACATCCCACTGTGCAAACTCAATTCCCTCTCATCTTGCTAATTCTGTTCCTAAAAGACTTAACATCTGCTGAAGGGGGATGTACACATGTTCTGTAGAGTGTCCCCTACTTAATTCAAGCAAAATTGAGCTAGGCAATTTAGACTCCAGTATAGTGACCAACATTATACCATACCTTTCCATTCCTACACCCAAGTTGTCCAGGGACCTAGTTCTAACTTCAAATTCATCATATAACTGCCGTAACTCCTTGACACTATTGGGATTATTAACAGGAGGTATAGCTAAAAGTTCACGGAGGTGGCTTTTAATAAAGACCTTTGGCTTACCAAACCGTTTCTTTAATATATACCAAGCCACATTATAATTAGCCTCTGTTAATGCTAATCCTGCTATTGTCTTTGCTGCCTCTCCTTCCAAGAGCGACTGCAAATAATTAAACTTCCCCACCGCACTTAACACTTGACTAGAATGAACTGCTGATTGAAAACTGTCTGCCCATCCTTGCCATTCCTGAATACTCCCAGAAAATGTTTTGAGTACAAGCCTCAGTAATTGAACTGCAGATCTGTTAACCTTAACTTCACAAACACCATTTGTTGAGGGTTGTGTTTCATTATTAGACCTGGTCTCTAACTGTACTGAGCTGCTAAACTCTTTTGCTATGTGGCATACTTTAATTATATCATCAATATCATCTTCAAAGTAAATTATGTTATTTTCTCTTTCATCCTCTTCTATAAGAGCCTCAATTTTAACATTTACTTCACTTAGAGCAACCTTTTTAGTTTCTAATATGGAAAGCTGCACAGTCACTAAGCTTAAGTCCTCTTGCTCTATGGCAGAATCTATAGTGGCAATGACCTTTGTAATTAGACCTTTGTAGGTGCTTCTCCTTTTTTTAAACTTGTTCAATTCAGCTGCACTCATCTTCAATGCAAACAACAATTGGGCTCAATGCCAAATAAGCTGAATTGGCAAAAATACTTGACCAAAGTGATCAAACTCAAATTTTGCTTTTTTCAAATAAACTGAATTGCTTGGTTGGGGTACTGACCAACCACCAGTACGGAATACCAAATTTTTCACCCAAGTAACTGATGCACTGAAGTCTGCAACCTTCGCCTCCAAATAATTAACCAAACTGGTAAAAATGTAGGCTCAAAACAACGACAGATGAGTGGCCAAGTTTTGCAATTGGGCGACCAAACTTTCTACCCTGGGACCTTAACTCAATTATGCTCAACCCGTCTAGGCCTAACTTGGGCTACAGTTTGCACAATCAGAACTTTGCCAGAAAATAGTTACTGACTCAGTCTTGGGCTAGAATCCGATTTCGAAGGACCATGTTAATTTTTTTTTTTTTTTTTTTTTTATAATTTTATTGGGTTCAGAATCCCAGCTGAGCCCTAAACAGCCAAGCTCTGAAGGGCCAGTTTAACCTACAGCCTAAGTTAAGCTAGACTAAAAACTTATGGACTTGGAGGTCCTATTAGGTCCTACCTCAGGGTTTCTGACTCGATGTGGGCCTACCTTAGGCCTCAGTTGCATAAAATTAAGATAAAAACAAAAGGGGCACTATTTATGGTCTTCTTTCTAAACCTTGCAACAACACACAACCTGTACCATTGCACAATCGATGCAACAATCTTGTATCTAAACAACCAAACTGAATTGCAAGAGAGCTCTCTATAAGACCACACCCTATAAGTGCCGCATTCAACAAACAAGTAGGAAGGACGCGCAGCGCCACAAAAAATTATGCCACAAGAGTGCCCAAACAATGATGCCACAAGAGCCCAAAAATGCTAGCTCTAAATTAAGTTAATTTTTCACTAACCTTACAATTATGAGATGGATATATATACACCTTAACTTAATATATACAAGTGTAGTGAATACTCTTATTTTAGTTTCAAGATAAATGTTAATTTTACCGTCTTGAATTTCGGAATAGTATAAATTCATTTTAAATTAGTTACCCCATTATAATTCAATTGTGAACCACATTAATACTAATTTTATGTATACTATATTATTTTATTGTATGTAAACATAATTAATTATATATCACAATTGTCAGTTAATTATTTATATTCAAATATTTATTTTAATCTAATACCATGTCCATTTTACAAATAAAAATAGAAAACCAAAGGTTATATTTTCCACCTTTGGTACTGTCGCAGTTTCGCCTAACGGACTCAATACGGCTAGTGAGATAATCACTGGTTGGCACTTAACTAGCGGCAGTGCTTATGGCTACATCATCCAGGTTAACCTATACCGGATAGATGCGCTACGGTCCCAAGCCGTAGCTTGCCTAGGCCGACGACGACGACGACGTAAACCAACAATTGGTGACCCCGGAGCTGGATTACCCCTTTTACCCGAACGACTAGATTAGACTGTACGTCGTTCGTGCCCATCACCCCCTTCACCCGAACGACTAGGACTAGACTGTAATGTCGTTCGTGCCCATCACCCCCTTCACCCGAGCGACTAGGACTAGACTGTAACGTCGTTCGTGCCCATCACCCCCTTCACCCGAGCGACTAGGACTAGACTGTAACGTCGTTCGTGCCCATCACCCCCTTCACCCGAGCGACTAGGACCGACTGTAATGTCGCTCGTGCCCTCTGCCCCTCACCCCTGCCCTGCGCTCTATGCCTGCGCTCGTCGCAACTCCACTCCTTCGTTGGGAACTTGTCGTCTTGCTTGTACGTCAGCAAGCATAGGAGAAGATGCCTGACGACGCTGGTGCCATCTCCCACTTGAGCGTAAAGCTCCCCGTCTTCTGGCCGGGCGATCCATTTATTGGTTCCACCAGGTGGAATCACAATTCAACTTGGGAAGGATCACTGCTAGCAGGACAAAATACGATCATGTTTTGTCCTCTCTACCAGCGAGCATCATCTCTGAAGTCCGTGACGTCATCGTGTCTACTTCCACGAGTGAGGACCCATACAACGATCTGAAGTCTGCCATCCTGTGCCGCACCACTGTCTCCGAGCGTGAGAAACTACATCAGTTAATCTCAAAAGAAGAACTTGGAGACCGTAAGCCCACTCAAATGCTGAGGGCTATGCAGTGCGCTCTAGGCGAACGCGCACAAACCTTCGATAAGGACATCTTTAGACAGTTGTTCTTGCAGAAACTTCCTCCATCAGCTCAGCGTGTCTTGGCCACTATGGATCCTGCTACTCCAGTTGATAAACTAGCAGAAACTGCCGACAAAGTAGTGGAGATTGACACAGCCCCGGTCAACAACGTGAACACACAATCGGAACTGGAGTTGAAAGTGAAAGAGTTAAGTCAACAACTCAACCACGTTTGTTCTCTGCTACAAAATCAACGGCAAAGAAGCCATTCTCGGTCAAGATTTACGAAGAGGCATCGTTCGAGTTCCGGGAAGATCTGCTTCTACCACTCGAACTTTGGAAAGAAGGCTAGGAAGTGCATCTCCCCTTGCAATTTTTCGTCGGAAAACCCCAGCAGCGAGTCCTAATGGCGTCTAGTACTCGCACTGCCAACCTGTTATTAATAAAGGACAGGAACTCTGGTATCAATTTCTTGGTCGATACCGGAGCGTCAGTCAGTGTATTCCCTCAAAAATCTGGTCATACGCACTCGGAATCTCCGCCTCTATACGCTGCTAACGGTTCACGCATACCCACGTACGGTACTCAGTCGCGTGAACTAAACTTGGGCCTTCACCGATCCTTCAAGTGGATTTTCATCTGTGCTCAAGTGCAGCATCCCATAATCGGCGCTGACTTCCTCCAGCATTTCAAACTCCTGGTGGATCTTGACAAGCGACGCTTATGCGACCAGGCCACACTGCTTTCTGTTCTTGCCAAACAGGTTGCCCTTCCGGACGCCTCGAACTCTGCACTTTCCCTCGTTCCCCCTAATTCCATGTACCAGTGCCTTTTCCAGCGATATCCAGGAATTCTTCAACCGATGCAGATGGGTGATACCATTAAGCACACCATTACCCATCACATTACAACAAAAGGTCCCCCTGTGTTTGCAAAACCCAGACGTCTTGCCCCGGACAAACTGAAAGCTGCCAAATCGGAATTCCAGCTTATGATGGATCTTGGGATAATAAGACCTTCCAAAAGCAGTTGGTCCTCTCCCCTACACCTGGTCCAGAAGAAGTCAGGAGACTGGAGACCATGTGGGGATTACCGGTTTTTGAATTCGACAACCATCCCGGACCGATATCCGGTACCAAATGTCCAAGACTTTACTTCTCTTCTCCACGGCAAATCTATCTTCAGTAAAATAGATCTCGTTAAGGCTTTCCACCACATTCCCGTAGAGCCTTCGGATATTCCCAAGACTGCAGTTTGTACACCATTTGGGTTATTCGAATTTGTGAAGATGCCGTTCGGGCTACGGAATGCTGCGCAAACCTTTCAGAGGTTTATAGATGAGGTCACCAGAGGCTTAGACTTTGTTTATGCCTACATCGATGATTTGCTTGTGGCCAGCTCAACGGAAGAGGAACATAAGGAACATCTTTCACTCCTCTTTCAACGCTTAGAACAATACGGTGTTACTATTAATGCATCTAAGTGTGTGTTTGCACAGCCAACCTTGGAATTTCTTGGTCACACGATTTCGCAGCACGGAATTACCCCCCTTCAAGACAAGTGTGAAGTGATAAAAAATTACCCTATGCCAAATAATCAGCGTGAGTTACGTCGGTTTCTAGGTTTGGTAAATTATTACCACAAGTTCATTAAAAACTGTGCCAGTGTTCTTGCTCCTCTACACGCTATGATCACACACAAACGCAAGGTAACGAAATTGGTATGGTGTAGCGATAGTTTACAGGCGTTCGACAATGCCAAAAATGCTATCAATAGTGCATTGTCTCTGTCATTTCCTATCAGTGATGCCCCCCTAACTCTGACGGTCGATGCATCAGATGTTGCGATCGGTGGAGTGTTGGAACAAACCATTAACGGTCAACAAGCACCCATCGCGTTTTACTCGAAAAAGCTGCAGCCAGCCCAAACGCGTTATAGTGCTTTCGGACGTGAACTTCTTGCTATTTACTTAAACGTGAAGCATTTTCAACATTTCCTTGAAGGCCGAGAGTTTTGTGTTTTTAACCGACCACAAACCTTTGGTCACTGTCTTCAATAAAAACAGCTGTAACCACTCTCCCAGAGTCATCAGGCAACTCGATTATATCTCGCAATTTACCACAGATATCCGCCACATCAAAGGTGTCTTGAACACTCCAGCGGATGCACTCTCAAGAATAGAGATTACTTCTGTTACCCTCAGCTCTACACTGTGGAATGCTATTGCACAGGATCAAGATAAGGATACGGAACTACAAGACCTGCTCAGAGAAGACTCCACTCACTCACTTTCCCTCAAGAAAATGAGTATGCCAGGATTGTCTGTGCCCCTCTATTGCGACGTATCAACAGCTGCTATTCGCCCTTATGTCCCTCCATGTCACAGACAAGCAGTCTTCACGGATCTTCATAAGCCCTCCCATCCTGGTATCCGTGCTTCGCAACACCTGGTTACCTCTCGCTTTGTTTGGCCCTCGATGCGGAAGGATGTCAAACATTGGACCAAAACGTGTCTTGCCTGCCAGCGTGCCAAAGTCCAAAGGCACACCAGGTCCCCCTTTGACGCATTTCCGCCCCCATCCCAGCGATTTGAAATAATTCATGTAGACATTGTTGGCCCTCTTCCAGTGATTCAAGGCCAACGTTATCTGCTCACCTGTCTCGACCGCTTTTCCAGATGGCCTGAAGCCATCCCACTTCCTGATATCCAAGCGGACACTGTTGCAAGAGCCTTTCTTCATGGATGGGTATCAAGATTTGGATTGCCGACAAAAGTCATCACTGACCAAGGTCGCCAATTTGAGTCTTCGCTTTGGAAGAAGTTTACCAGCTTGTTGGGTACAGTACATGCGCATACCTGTGCGTATCATCCGCAAGCTAACGGCCTCGTCGAACGCTTCCATCGCCAGCTGAAGTCATCCCTTATGTGTCACGAAGACTCCCATTGGATGGATAAGCTTCCACTCGTGTTGCTTGGTATTCGCTCTGCATTTAAGAGTGATCTGAAGACTACAGCGGCTGAACTAGTCTATGGAACAACACTGCGGCTACCAGGTGGCTACTTCACTGCAGGGGATAAGTCATGTGATCCTACGGAATTCGCTCAAACACTTTCCTCTCACATGCAGTCCCTTCAGCCTGTTCCCCCTCGATTGACTAGCCAGCAGAACATCTTTGTTTCCCCAGCCCTCCAGTCTTGCACCCACGTTTTCGTTCGTGTACCTGTCCCAAAACGGCCTCTCCAATGTCCATATGACGGACCCTATGAAGTTCTCCGACGTACGCGCAAATCATTTCTCATCCAGCGCGGTTCCAAGGTCGACAAGGTTTCTATCGATCGTCTTAAGCCTGCGTTTTTGGAATCAACCTTAAGTGAGGTACATGTAGCTACCAAAAAGGTTCAGCGGAAATCTGTGTCGTTCGGAACTCTTTGAACTTCCTCTCTGGTGGGGGAGTGTGTAGTGAATACTCTTATTTTAGTTTCAAGATAAATGTTAATTTTACCGTCTTGAATTTCGG
Source organism: Bathynomus jamesi (assembly GCA_023014485.1). Taxonomy (NCBI): domain Eukaryota; kingdom Metazoa; phylum Arthropoda; class Malacostraca; order Isopoda; family Cirolanidae; genus Bathynomus; species Bathynomus jamesi. The sequence goes on along the minus strand of JAJOZX010000034.1, from coordinate 661,145 downwards.
AATAGTATAAATTCATTTTAAATTAGTTACCCCATTATAATTCAATTGTGAACCATTAATACTAATTTTATGTATACTATATTATTTTATTGTATGTAAACATAATTAATTATATATCACAATTGTCAGTTAATTATTTATATTCAAATATTTATTTTAATCTAATACCATGTCCATTTTACAAATAAATAATAGAAAACCAAAGGTTATATTTTCCACCTTTGGTACTGTCGCAGTTTCGCCTAACGGACTCAATACGGCTAGTGAGATAATCACTGGTTGGCACTTAACTAGCGGCAGTGCTTATGGCTACATCATCCAGGTTAACCTATACCGGATAGATGCGCTACGGTCCCAAGCCGTAGCTTGCCTAGGCCGACGACGACGACGACGTAAACCAACACAAGCAATGCTGCATCAATCAGCTTAGTCATCATATCGCCTTGGGACAACAATGGTTCTTCCTCTTCTAGATTTTCGAACACCGGCATTTCAACTGCCATTTTGGTAATAAAAAAAAATAATATATAAAGAACCATTCACAATAATTAAAAATTACTACTTTCACATCATCTCACCATAACATCTATATTAGTTCCTAAAATGTGAAGTTGGTCCTCTGTGCATAGTTTTTTATTGAAACAGTTTGTAATGTGGGTAATGGCAGGAAGCCTCACATTCGAATTGTTCAGAATGCATTCCCATAAACAACCAAAGAATTCTGTTTGGCCCACTCCTTCTCCGACTCTGTGCAGAAGCAGAGATGTTCTGTAAATGAGTTAAAAGACTATTAAACTTTTATTACAGGATATCTATTTTTCAATGTATTTTTTAATAATTTCACTTTTGATTTTGGTCCTATGATCACTTATTGTACTCTAGCATTGATAAAATGAGCTTCATATTAATTCAGCCTATTTGACGCTTATATTAAATGGTACCAATTAGCAACACAAAGTCCATCTAGACCAGTGCACTGACCAAATAACTGAATTGAAATGTGACCATAACTTCCACTCCAAATTTTTACTCTGACCTACAGTTTCTACTTTTCCTTTAGATTTACATTTTTCATTGCCATTCACTTTCACTCCAAATTTTGCTTTTGACTTTGACCACAACTTTGAATTTGACTCAACATGAATTTGAATTATGACTGTTTACACACACTTTGACAGTGCTTTTTGATTCAGAATTTAAACTTATTTGAAGTGTCACTCAATTAACCAATTATCAATCCAGTAAAGAATTTGACCCCTTATTCTGTGAACTAAGTTTTTCAAACAATCACTTTATGAACTGCATTTTGAAAATTTATATGTACCACCCTATTATGATCATAAATACCGATAATGTCATAGAAAATTTCTAACTAGTTAAAACAAGTTTTATTTTTCTGAAACTGGAGCAGAATGTGTTTTATAAATTGATTCAAGATGTTCCACTAAACAGCCTCGAATATCTGATTCAAAAACTTTCCTATAATTCAAGTTAGACTAACAGGCCTATAATTCCCCGCTTTTTGCTTATCCCCTTTTCTTAAAGAATGACGTTACATTAGCTAATTTTAAAGTCCAAATTAACAACAACCTGTGATAAAGAATCATTAAAGTTTTGAACAAAAGGATCCTGAATGTCATATTTAAACTCTCTTAAATGGTTTGGGTAAAAATGGTGTAGACCCAGTAATTTATTAATTTTTGACCTATCTATATAGTGCGCAATCTCTTCTGGATAAACATTTATGTGAGTAAGCAATGGAATCCCATTTACATTATAAGGCATGTTACAAGCCTCTGGAATAAAAGATGTATCTTCAACAGTAAAGACTGACGTAAAGAAGTTATTTAAAATTACAGTTATCTCCTTATAGTTGCTAACAAGAACTACATTGGAATGACATCAATGTCTCCCCCCCCCCCTATATTTGTGATCTTGACCTTTGGTGCGACAGCCTAATTCTTACTAGTGACACATCATCTTGTGATGAACCGTGTGTGTATAAAGTTTCATTAATTTATGTTGAGCAATTCAAAGGTTCACTAAATTTATTATGTACGCTTCTTGCGTTAAAACACAATACTTTCAAACTATTCTCTATATTACTATTCACTCCCTGTTCACGTATGTAGGTCTATATATGTATTTATGTAAAACTTAGAATGATAGATTAATATTCTAATATAGTGTACTTCATTTGTGACCACCAATACCAAAGAAAAACACTCAAATTTAGGATAAAAAACTTAAATTGCAAAAATTGTTACCTTCAACTTTATCATATAATCTACACGGTAGTTATACCACCTAAATCTTACAGAAGAATGCAAAATCTCAAGTGAATAAATACTTAACAGTTTAATATTAATATTAACTGTCATTGTATTATTAATATTTGTCAGATGGACTTTAGTCTGCCAATAAACCTTTTCTTTTTCATTTCATTAAAGGTTTGCAATACCTAGATAGTTCACCTTGACTTTCAGTCAACTCTCAGTAATGAAACGTCTCATTACTGAATCTAATTTTGGAGTACAATAATTATTAATGGTCCAATCATTAATAACCTTTAAAAATCTATTCCACTCACTGCAATGTAGCTAAAACATGCTTCTTAATCCTAACTTAAAATATAAAGCATGGAGACTTCAAAACCCAATTTAAAATAGGCCAATAGAAGGAAATAGAATAAAATTTTTGTAAGTTTAAAAGTACATTCTCATACGATGCAATTTTTGGGATTACAGTAATCCATAAACCTTAACTCTGACTCATTTTTAAAATTAATAAGGTTTAACTGAAAAATAATAATGTTTGGGTTGTTTAACCTCCTTCATAACATCTATGGTATGGAGAAGACATACAGCTTAACATTTGAACCACAACTTCAACCACTATCCCACCAATGAAGAAGACCCAGAGAAACACCTTTCACTGCTGAAATCTTAAATTTCAGCCAAGACTCAAATCCAGATTAACACAGTCCAGTTGCCTCTCACTAGGCTACCCTGGCAGCTCTTTAAATGAAAAAAGAATTATGTAAATTAATGAGTTATAAATAAATTATACACAACACAAATTCCTTTTTTAATTGTTATTGCTTTCTTCTTCTTATTCTTCTTCTTCTTCTTCTTCTTCTTCTTCTTCAGAGGTGAATTACAGTATTCAGGTGGTGTCATTATTGTCACAACTGACTTCACTCAATGAAGTTAATCAAATCATGCATGAATGCTTAGTTTCCACATTCTGTGTCTTGGTTATCATGAAAATACAAGATTTTAAAGGAATTTAAATACAGTACCCATGTGGTTATCTGTGATTCATTCAACACTATGAATCGAGTTAACCATGATTTACTAATTGTGGCCATTGTGCACTTATCAGTGATCATGACACTGACTTAATCGTGATTTGAAACTGTTTACATTAGTGATGTACCAATGTATTGGTATCAGTTGTATCAGCCTGTTTTGCTGATATATCAGTATTGGTGAAATTGTGGCCGATACTACCGATACTTTATAAAAATATTCAATTTTGATCCTTTAGATTCTCTAAACTCTGGCATTCTTGATAAGATTCAGATAAAGAAGGATGATTAGTATCATAATTAACACATTGAAACCAAATAAAGCTGCTGGTTCCAATAATAGTTATGTGAATGGGAGGATAGCTTAGCTGAGGCACTATTTTGTTTGTTACTGGTACATACATCTATTAATTATGCAGAACTACCTGAAGATTGAAAAAAGCAAATGTTCTACCCATTTGCAAAAAAAAAAAGGGTAGTAAAGAGGCAGTAGGAAATTAGTTTAACATTACTGGTAGGAAAGATACTAGAATTATAAAGAATAGTATTAAAGAGCATTTGGAAAGTTTTAAATCTTATTTCAAGTTCCCAACATGGATTTAAATCAGAAAGGTCTTGTTTGTCTAATCTTAGACTTTTTGGAGTTTGTAACTGAACAGGTAGATAATGGAAATGATGTAGATTAATGATGTACCGATGTATCAGTATTGGTATCTGTATCAGCAATATTGGCAAAATTGAAGTATCAGAATTGGTATTGGCCAAAATTTTGTTATCAGTACATCACTAGTTTACATCCACAGCTCGCCTCCCACCAGCTGAACACACTACTTAATTGTATATATTGTATATTATACTGTAATGGAATAATACTGTGCATGATGTGTGAGGTGGAAGGGTAGTCAGTGGTGACACCACCCACCCATTGTCAGGGTATACTGAGTTAACCATGAAATCAACTTATCTGTGATCATGGAACACCTATCAATTACAGATAACTGAGTGAGTACTGTACCTGGGGTGGTAAGTTGCAAAAAATGTACAAGTACATTGGAAATTGAAACTTGTAGGATGATGCAGGGCAAGCAAGTCATTGGTGCAATAAAAGCATTGATAGGTAGGAAAGAAATGCTTGAATGTTGATGCAGGAAGAGGTTTACAGCAAGGTATATTGGTGCCAACACTGATGTATGGACAGTGTTGGGAGTAGTGGCACTACTTTTTTAGTTGCAGTAGTGCCACTGCTTTTGAGGAAAAATTAAATTAAATTTGGGCCACTAACAACAATGTGGTGGTGCTTGGAAGTCTATCTGCATTATCTGCTGGAATGGGCTATATTTAACTTGGTCAGCATAGAGTTCCTGATGCTGCTGCATACATGTAATCACACTTATTTTATAATTAAATAATGTGTATTTGACTGTTTTTATTATTTTCACTAGGGTGTGGTCAAAAAGTAGCATGAAATAGTCTAGTTCTACTAGGAGCACTTATTCCTACATTATTAGCAATCAAATAAAAGAACTGTGAATTGAATCGATGCAATTTTTACTATCCCACCACTATAGAAGATGTAATGATGTATTAGTTTCTTCCTTTTGCCTGCTTTATTCATGTCCTATTGTTCTATACAGTATACACCTTTTCTTTCCTTGCACAGCTGCTCAGTAACTGGAAGCAACAACTTAGGAACTGAATTTGTGACTTATAGATATGTACAGTTGCCCAAATATGTAATGTTCCTCGCCTCACAGATGACTCTGTACATGTGGAAACACTGCAGTGTTAGTCAAGATACCCCAACTGGGGAAAGGTGGGGTGGAGGGGGCGACAACCAAATCCAAGTCTGTGTTCATAATGATAAACAATCAATATGATCATGAACAATGTTGAACTCCATGTAGTTTACTAGTCTTATACAGTAATAAGGTTCCATTATGATTACTGCAAATCTATATGAACAGCTACTACAACAGAACTTTTTATACACTAGTGAATGTGAAATGTTCACCTGCAGGAACTTTTCATGTTTACCTGAAAATATCCAGCAGGTGAAAATCTGACAATTTAAACTAATCTTTGGAAGATAGTAAGAAAATAAAACTTAGATCATAGGTTCCCAACTAGTGGGCCATGGTGGATTTTCTAGTGGGCCACAACTAGTGTTTGTAATGCTTCAAAATAAGTCAGATATATTACAAAAAATATCATCCTTTTCATTCAGTGATGAGCTCCTCATATTCAGTACAACTGAAATGATTAATGAAATGATTAATGCAGCAGCCACCCTTCCACTTCTCGTATGGATGAAAATGTCCAACAGATTCAATTTCTGGTACGAGCAAATGTTTCTCCATTTTTAAACTTTTTGTGCCATTTGTAAAAATTAGCTACACTGAGAGCATCTTTTCCAAAAGCTGTTTAATCATTTTCGTTTGTCTCTGAATGCACGTTGTTCCATTTCAGAGACTTATATGTACTGCAAAAACAAACCCTCGTTTCGAGCACTCCAACCAACTACTGACTCATGGTAGCAGATTTTGCTTCAGACTGCAGATGCCAGAGGGCAGGAAGACTCACATATGTAAATGGTTATTTCTCATGTGCATTCATTTGTCTGTAGCAATAAAATTATTGATACTTTTTGATCACTCCAATGGTTCCATAAGTCTGGAACCATTGGGTAAAATAAATAATTCATGTTTTTCCATTTATGCAAGTGCCCATGATGTCTTTGAGTAAGGAAGAACGCATCCAGGTAATTCTGCTCATAGAAAATCAGTCAGAGGGAGGTTGCTGAGGAATTTAACAGATTGCATCCGGACCACACACCAATAACACACAGCTGTGTCAGCAAACTTGTAGCAAAGTTCAGGGAAACAGGATCCATAGTTGATAAACCACGCAGTGGACCTCCGAGGATATCTGACAATGACAGCCACTACCATCCTCACTCATTTCACAAACAGTCCCCAAAAGTCTCTTCTGCATTTTTATTATTTTGTCCTATGGTTCCAGACTTACGGGACACCCTATATATATATATATATATATATATATATATATATATATTATATATATATATATAAGTAGTGCGCCATAAGTAGCACCCAAATTATAAAATTCAAAAAATTTATTACCTAACAAATTACAATGAAAATAAGGGCAACACAATACAATATAACTATGCAGATTTTATAAAAACTATAATAAATGTTCTATTAGTCCACCATTGTTCTCAACAACACATTGTCCAGTCTCTGGGGTAGAGGTAGATGGTGGACTGAACTCTCAAATTCTTCAATAAGAAGGTAAATATGAATATAAAATAAATCCAAATCAATTGAAATCTAAAGATAAGAAGGTAAATATGCATATTGCAAAATAAATCCACATTATACAGGGTGACTCAAAAGTCACGTTACCCATCATGAAAGAGTCTCGTAAAAAGGGACAATGTGTTGGAACCTTTCTTGCATCCAACAGTTGGTACTACTGGTGTGTCACAATGACCCACCAGCACCCCCTGTAGGGTGGCGTGTCCTGCGCAACACCAGTAGTGCTTTGTTCTCAGTGGGAGCAGCATGCCATTTTCTCAGGCGCAATGGGTCATTATTATTGAACAGTACTTTGCAACGCGGTCTTATGCACAGGTGAAAGAAGCATTTCACAGAAGATATCCTGATGCTCCTGTTCTTAAGAAGATGGCGATTTCATGGCTGGTTGCCCATTTCTGTGAGACTGGAGGTGTACACGACAGGAAATGGAGTGGATGACTGTCTTTGTTAACTGAGGAAAAACTTGAGGATGTGTGGGCACAGTTAGAAATGGCTCTGAGAAAAAGTCTCAGGAAACTTTCATCACAGGTGCAGATGTTCTACTCCAGTGCACAGAGAGCTATAAAGAAATTACACCTGCAGCCATATCGTATTTGTGTGGTCCAAAAACTACAAAACCCGGACACAGCAAAATATTTACAGTATTGCAGGTGGTTTTGGACATTTGTTGAGAAAAATGGAATTGACATGCTCGATAAAGTTTTCTTCAGTGATGAAGCATGGTTCCACCTTAGTGGGCATGTTAACAGCCAGAACTGTAGGATTTGGTGTGGCAAAAACCCACATATGTTCCACAAAAAACCCTTGCATCCTCAAAAAATTGGAGTATGGTGTGCTTTAACTTGTCAGCATGTGGTGGGTCCCATTTTCTTTGAGGCGACAGTGGATGGTGATGTATACCAGGATATCATCAACCACTTCATTGCACTTCTTGAAGAGGATGAATGTTATTGCTGGTTTCAGCAAGATGGCGCCATGTGTCACACGTCTAATGAAACTGGGATTCTTGTGGGAGTTTTTTGCCAACTGTCTCATTTCCAAAAAATTGTGGCCCCGAAGATCGCTGGACTTGACGTCCCCTGATTACTTCCTATGGGGATACCTGAAAGAAGTGGTCTATAAGACAAACCCACACACAATAGAAGAACTTAAGGCCAACATTGAAGCTGCAGTTGCAAACATTACTGTTGCAACCCTGCACAAAGTGCCTGCCAACATGGTAAAAAGAGTATGAGCTTGTATTCATGAACACGGATCACACTTTGAAGATATGTTGTAACCATGAGCTGCTATTGTTGTGTAAACTCTGTATGTGTGTTCTGTAATTCACATAATAAATGTAAATGTAAAGTCTGTAATTTACATGTAATAAATGTAATATGTAATCTGGGTAACAGGACTTTTGAATCACCCTGAAAGGAAAAATTTGATTGGCTTCTGTTAATTAGTAAATAGTTTTGGGCACTACTTATGGCCAGCCATATATATATATTTTTTTTTTTTTTTTTTTTTAGTTCAGGAAGAACCGATTCGCCTCTATTTAAAGGGCATATCTCAGCGGAAAAACAAAGAAAAAGTGAGAGGAAAGACAGAGGAAAAAGAAAGGGTGGAGGGGACAGTCGAAGTGGAAAAAGACCAAGGATGACAAGGACTGCAGGGTCGAGCCCCATCATCCTTGGGTGCTAGGGCCGGGAGGGCGCACGTGAAACCTCCAGGAACAAGCACGTACAAACGAGCACAAAGAGCACTCAAGAGCACGAGCTTAGAACCCCCTTGCGGGGATATATATATATATATATATATATATATATATAATATATATATATACACATATATATATATATATATATATATATATATATATATATATACATACAGTATATGATCAAAAGTATTCGGACACCCCGGAAAATCCACATTTCTGCAAATATCACCTTCGCCGAAAGGTATGCTGCGAAAAAGCGTGGCGAAACTATAATGCTGAGGTGTTCTGTTAAGTTATCAGTAACTGTTGTGAAGCCATGCCGCGCGGACGTGAACTCTCCGAGTTCCAACGTGGACTAGTCATCGGATGTTATTTAAGTAACGTTTCTATACGAAACATTGCAGCCAAACAGGATATACCAAAATCGACTGTAGCGGATGTTATCATGAGATGGAAGCACGACGGTGCAACTAACGCGAAAAAACGTTCCGGACGACCACGCAAACTGACGGAACGTGATAGAAGAAGTCTGGTACGACATGCAAGAAGTCCCGCACGTCCTCTGCCGCTTCCATCGCTGAGGAGGTAGGAAGAGCATCCGGTACCTCCATTAGTACTGTAACTATCCGCAGAGAGATGCACAGACTCGGTTATTATGGTAGAGCAGCTGTACACAAGCCACTGATTACAAAAGTTAATGCCACGCGTCGTTTGGCCTGGTGTGTCTCCCGTCGTTCCTGGACCGTGGAGGACTGGAAAACTGTTCTTTGGAGGTACTCACTCTTCCAGTCTGATGGGCGTGTTTGGGTGTGGCGACAGCCCGGAGAACGGCTTCTTCCTGACTGTGTACGTCCAACGGTGAAGTTCGGTGGAGGGTCCATCATGGTATGGGGTTGTTTTTCCTGGCTAGGGCTCGGCCCGTTGGTTGTTATACCCACTACCATGAACGCTGACGTTTATCTCGACGTTCTGGACAATTCGGCCCTCCCTACACTGTGGCAATACTACGGAGATGGCCATTGTTTGTTTCAACAGGATCGAGCTCCCTGCCATACTGCAAGGCGTGTGCAGGACTGGTTTCGTGAAAATAAGGTGGATTTGTTAGACTGGCCTGCTCAGAGCCCTGATCTCAACCCAATCGAGCACATGTGGGACGAACAGGAGCGACGGATACGAAACCGCACACCACGCCCGGCTTCACTTGCATCTCTTGCATCAGCTCTGCAAGAGGAATGGCGAGCCATTCCTGCACAGACTTACCAAAAACTGGTGGAAAGTATGCCTTGACGTGTTGACGCTGTAATAAAAGCAAAGGGTGGACCTACTGGTTACTAAATGCCATAATAAAACCATTTTTCCCAAAACCATGCGGTGTCCGAATACTCTTGATCATATATTGTATATATATATACACACGTGTATATATATATATATATATATATATATATATATATATATATATATATATACACACACACACACATATATAGGCTACGTCGTGGCCGATGTCGTAACACCGCTTCCCGGAGATCAGCAAAGCTAAGCGACGTTGGGTCTGGGTAGTAGTTGGATGGGAGACCATCTCCTGCGCCCAGATTATGTAGCGACCCGTGGTTCGGATCCCACGTAAAGCTGTAGGTCCCTTCCATCATATGACTTTAGATGTTGCGAAGGAAGATAAACAACCCCAATTAAAAAAATATATATATAACATTGTTTATTTTTAATTTTGTCTGACTTACTGTTCTCATTTTCAGAATCAACCTTTGGTTATGGCCAGGCAACAAAAAACGAGTTTGGTATGATTACTATATCAAGTTCGGGTTCGCTTTGTTTGTAGACAGAAGAGTACAGAAAGCCCAGTGCATATTGTGCTTCAAAGTATTAGGGAATGATTCGCTGAGGCCTTCGAAGCTGAAGTATCATTTGCAGCAGCTACATGGAAACTATCAGGATAAAGAGTTGGACTCTTTCAAACATCTTGAAGTAGGCTTGAAATGACAGAAGCTAGATGTCAGTTGATCATTCCAACAACAGAACAGGGCAGTGGTTGAAGCTTCTTATCACATGGATCTTGAAATTACTAAGCAGAAAAAGCCACATACCATAGGTGAGGCTCTGATCAAGACTTGTGTTCTGAAAATGGCTAGTCTTGTTCTGGGACCTGAGAGCAAGAAAAAGCTTCAGCAGGTTTCATTATTTGACAATACCATGCAATGCCAAATTTCAGAAATGTCTGCTGACATCAACCAGCAGATCATGAGTGAAATAAAAGCTGCTCCATTCGGCATCTTCTCATTGCAGCTGGATGAATCAACGGATGTTGCTGCATGCTCACAGTTGATGGTTTTCGTCAGATATGTACACTCTGATGTGTTCAAGGAAGAATTCTTGTTCTGTTCACCCCTGGGGACAACAACAAAAGCTGAAGATGTCATGGAGATAGTGACAAGTTACTTGGAGGCAACAGGCCTTTCATGGACAAATGTTTGTGGAATATGTACTGATGGTGCACCTGCAATGTTGGAGACAAAAACTGGATTCATAAAGAAGATGAAGGAACTGGCTCCAGCAGTAACAAATGTGCACTGCATGATCCACAGGCAAGTGCTGGCATCTAGAACACTCCCCAATCATAAATGCAAAAAACTTCACTTTTTTACGTGAAGGTCAAAATATGAGAATAAAAACCCTCTCTAATAGACAGAGTTTATTTCCACGACAGTTTCGACGCCCACTGGCATCCTCCTCGGGTGGATACAGAAACACAAATGAAAAAACAAAACAATGTAATAATTATGTAAAAATAATAGAATCTGTATGTTTAGAACAGGAAGATAGTTTTAAAATTTGTGCGAATGTACTTAATGAAAATGCCCCTCCTGTCTCGAGAGAATGGAATCCAACCTAGGTGCGAATTTCTTAACGGTCGATCCCTGAACTGTTTTTTCCCTCTTGTTTTGTTTCATTTGTGTTTCTGTATCCACCCGAGGAGGATGCCAGTGGGCGTCGAAACTGTCGTGGAAATAAACTCTGTCTATTAGAGTGGGTTTTTATTCTCATACTCCCCAATCAGTTGCAACTCGTATTGAATTCAGTCATAAATGTTGTGAATTACGTGAAAAGTTTAGCTCTAAACCAGGGGTGGGCAACCATTTCTTCAATTTAGCCACAGGTGTGGCGAATGAAAGTAAAATTTGCCACACCATGCATAAGTTGAGAAAATAGGTTGATAAATCGAAATATAAAATGAAAAACTGTTTAAACAGGTTTATTCAAAACATGTACATTTTGACTACTCACAACTGCTTTATGCACAAATGATAAAAAAAAATAAGAAAATTTAATGCAAAATTTCACAATGATTTTGTTTGAGAAATCTCAAAAATGTTGGCTGAATATTTGAACTCAATGTGGTTTCTTCAAACTGTCTGCCTTATTTTCACTGAAAACGTTTTTGCATAGAAGGCACACTGGCACATTTACTTGCATCACTATAAATTCCAGCTCACAGCTTTTTTGAAATTCTTGTGTCACATTTTTTCATTCGCCCGTCTTTCCCCTTTTAACACTAACTTCCAAATCAATGAGTTTGTCTACATTACTTAGCTTGGCATTATCATCTGCTGGTTCACCTCATTTTCAAATAATCCACTTATCCATCATTATGAAAATATTGAAATTAATTATAACAATACAGAAAATACTTTGTTAACGACTGGGGCAGAGGAAAATGTAAAAATAACACACTCGAAACAGAAGCAATCACACCTACAGTTCACGGTCGGGCCCTGACTGAATCAAATAGTGGTGGAGAGTATCAGCTGGTAGCATTGCATCAATGAGTCAGTCTGAGAATGGAATAGAAAATGTTAAATTGCAACCAGTACACTGTCGAGAAAAGGGTTTGTTGCATTTTATTGTTAGGGCAAAAACAAGGCCAACTCAAATTCACCACACTCACAAGGCCAGTTTGCCACTTGTAGCGATTGGCGACAGGGTTGCCCACCCCTACTCTAAACAAATGACTGAAAAAATGTGCAAAGACATGGGAGCAGATCACCTATCTCTACTGTATTATACAAAGGTCCATTGGCTTTCCAAAGGCAATGTTGTCTGTCAAGTCTTTGAACTCAGGGATGAGGCTCAAGCAATTTCTCAAGGTGCAGGGTAAATGAGATCTACTGGCTCACTTTGGGGGTGAGATGTGGGAAGAATGCCTTGCATACTTGGTGGATATTTTCAAGCAGCTCAACAAACTTAACTTGAAACTTCAAGGAAAGGAGAAAACAGTAATTCACTTCATTGATGCCATGAAATCTTTCATCCAGAAACTTCAGAATTGAAGGAGGAATGCAGGAAATGGGAACTTCGCAATGTTTGATAGCCTCACTGAAGTTGCAAAAGATGGAGTCCATATTAGTCGTGAGATAATCCAACATCTCTGTGAATTGGAAAATGAGTTCATCAAATATTTCACTGACCTCAAACAGCAAGAAGATAAATTAGCACTCGCCAGAAATCCATTTTCCATTCCACCTGAATCACTGCCAATTGATTTTCAGGATGAATTTTTTAACTTGAAAAATGACTCTGGTGCCAAGGATTTATTCAAGGAATGTGACGTAACAGAAGTTTGGTCCAAAATTAGCCATTCGTATCGCAGAGTTGGAAAGCACACCCTGCAAATGCTCCTCCCATTCAGCTCAACATACCTTTGTGAGGCTAGGTTCTCAGCTCTTCTCACAATCAAAATGAATACTAGGAACAAACTCAATGTCCAGTATGATTTGCGCTGTGCCCTGGCAGTCACAAATTGGTTTAATCATGGATAAAATACAATACCAGAAATCTCATTGAGACAAGTCTTCTGATGTTTTAGCAAAAACATTTTGTTGTTTATGCATGATTGAACCAAAAAATAAGTTGATGTTTGTTTATGTCTGACTGAACAAAAAATAATGGTTTATGTTTGTTTAGAAATAAATAAAGATTAAATAAAATAATAAAAGGCCTAAAATAAAATATATATATATATATATATATTAGGGTGGTCCAAAAAGTTAAAGCATCGAATAAGTTCTCTCCACAAGGTTGGTTTTATGCCTCTTGGTGTGGACAGTATTTGTGCAAAGTTTCACATTATTCGGTTAATATTTAGGGGTCGCCCCACTTGCCCCCTTTTTGAAAATTTGGGAAAATATATAGACAACTGAATAACTAAATTTTTTTTTGGTTCTCAAAGAATATGAAAGAAAACAGTAAGACAATAGGACATGATAATGGGTGTATCTTCATTATTTCTTCTGCATCAGAGTCGCCTTGGATGGTATTGGTATCTGTTTTCGGTGGGCGGCTACGAGTTGTAGGAGGTACTGCTTCTGGTCCTCGTTTCGTGTCAAAGTGTCATTGTAGCGTTGTGCAAGAGCAATACCTCGCTCGGCAGCATCATTGACGACTTTCATCTTTAAGGCGCGATCTCTAAGTTCCCTGTAGTTCTTGTCATTTGGCCATTCCCGTGGATCTTTTTGAAGTAACTGGCGCGCTTCCTCCTTACCTCCAACTTTCAAGGCATCAAAGAGGGTCAATGTCCTTTTCGTGACGAAGGATGCCACATCATTTTCAACACCAGCTTCCGCCATGTCGATTCGTCGGGGGCAGGCATTCTTTTGGGGATGTTGGAGGTGTTGAACCATTCTCCTTTTGGTATCAGGATCGATCCTATTATCGAAGAAGGCCAGTCCAATCAGATGCTCCGACAAGTACCACAGGTAGCGTCTTAGAGCTGTCTTCGCCGCTTGTGCAGCTCCTCCATGTGGATATTTTTCCAGAAGATGCAGCATTTTGAGATCATTGAGAGGAGCTTGTGTCCCCATTGGCGCTTCATGCCAGTACTTGACGTAAATCAGACTGACAAATAAAGCCAGCTGAGTCACGTTTCGTTCTTCGCGTGCTGTGAGCTTGAATTGATAGTGAAAGAGGTAGATTTTGAGCGCATAAATCGCCTTCGCCATCCATCTCGCGTGGTGCATGGGACCCGGAGCTCGGATAAAGAGTTGACCACCAGTCTTTCCCCCCAGGAAGAGCAAAGATAGTTCAAGGAACTCCTTGTAGTCGTCACGAGGTTGGCTTGCCTGAAGAGCGTTAGGTAAGTAAGTGAGCATCTCTTTTCTCATCTCTTGGAGTTGAGGGTTCTCGAACAAGCTGTCCGATGCTGAGACAAATGCTTCGTGGGAGAGAGATGGCCATTCCTTTTGAAATCGCTTAAAAAGGCCTGTTTCAGGACTTCCTGTTGAGCCAAATATTGAGGCAAAGACATCAGCAAGTACGACTTCAAGTATATGATGTCGACAACCGATCCAAACTAGCTCGTGACCCAATGCTTCTTCAATCCTGACACAGGCTCCGCGATGTAAACCCGTGTTTGACGCAGTGGTATCGAAGACGAGACCTCTCACATGCTGTTTCACGTTCCATAATTTCATAGTTTGAAGGCTGGCCTGGGCCTGTGCTTCTCCAGTTCCTTGTTTCATCTTTGGGACACCAAGCAGCTTCTCCTGTCCATTGAATGTTATAAGGATTGCTATCCGATGCACATTCGTCTTCTTCCCTTCAATGCTGGGGAGAAGCTTTCCGTCCCAATGGAGAAGGACAGGGTCTTCTAGAGAGAATGATTCTAGGTCTTCTCGAGCTGCCTGTTCTCGCCCACTTTCTCTGTAACGATGAATAGAGCTCCGAGAGCACGTCATCCCAGACAGATCATGCCCGCGGCCTGTAATACAGCTCCAGTTACGAAAACAGCATTCCGGTCAGAAAGATTGGTGCGATCCATTGCTCCAATGACTTCTGGAGATTGGAAAATGTTCGTAATCTTGTTCTTGGGACGCTTTGGTGCCGGAGCTTCAGACGAAGAAGGAATCGGAACCGATGGTCTATAGTCGTCGTCGTCTTGCGAAAAAAGGGAAGAAGAAGAAGAGGAAAGATCAATTGATGACACTCCTGCTTCTTCCAAATCTTTCTGTGTTGCTTCATGCCTTGCCTTCCTCTTGGCTTCCTTCTCCATTCTGGATCGCTTTCTGTTCTCTTGTGTAGTCGTTTCCTTATCAATGCCAGCCATGCTGCAAGAATTGACATCCTTGCGCTGCATGGACAGGAAATTTCGGTCCTCAACGTTGACGATTGTGCTCATGGCATCACTGGTTGCGATGTCAAACAGTTCTTGGATGTCCGTTTTGAAGATGTCTTCATTCATTCTATCGCTGGCACGTTGCCTGGTCCTGTGCTTCTTGAGTGTTTTGTAGCGGTCTAAAAGCTTTGAAAGCTTACGGACACAGGAGTCGATCCGTTGAGTTGGGATCCGCGCTCGGGTCCAGACTTCAATCACCCTCTGGCATGCCTGGTTCAGACTGTCGGAGGTGGTTTGCTTTTGATTGATGTGGTGGTATTGCCCCAAGAGGAGGGCGTCAAGGCATGTAGGGAGCCTTGACGTGGATAAAGTTCCAGTTGCCATCCCTAGAAGCCAAACTTTTGGAATTGATCGAGTTTGAGCCATCGGACCTACGGAAGAAAAAGTACATTATATATATATATTCAGAGTGGGGCGACCTCTAAATATTCACCAATCACGCTGCAATTTTGCACAGACCATGTGGACACTAAATGGACAAAAACCACACTTGTGGAGACTATCTAAGACAATTTTGAAATTTCCCCCTATGGATTTGGACCACCCTAATATATATATATATATATATATATATATATATATATATATATAGGGATGTACCAATATCGCTTTTTAGCCGATAACACTAGGCAACAAAGATTTTGTTACAGAAGACCAAATAGGTGCTCCTAGCTAATTTCGGTATGCTGATTTCAAATCTATAATTAGATTTTTTCTATCATGTCTAGATTTTGTGTAAAATGCAAATCACTTTTAGTAAAATTTTCTACCACGTCCAGATTTTGGTTTTAATCGGCTTAATGCCAGTAATATGAAACTTGCTTTTCAAGGTTAAAGCAATTTTTTTTGCCAACTATATACAAATTCGAACAATTTTGATAAATAAAATTTATCCCGAGTTGGCAACACTGAGTCAAGTGCATAGTAACGGGCAACGGCCCAACGGTGTCGCTACGTGACAGTCAAGCAGAACGGTTGTTGAAGCTCTCTGCTGATGAGCAAGTGACAGGTTGTGGTGACTTGTGTGTTTTTATAGCATTTGTTTTGTACTACGGTGTGTATTTCTTTTTATTTTGCACATCGTAATAATTACTTTCTACATTTTTTCAGATATTGTATGGTAATTCAAAATGGCATCAAATAGACGTGCTTGTGTAAATCACCCAGACAACTTCTGCTTTGTCTGTGGACAATATACACCTAAGCCACAACGTAGAAACATAACAACAAAGATTAAACTTGCCTACAAGTGTTATTTTGACTAAGTTAGGAGACCAACAGAGGGACTGGGCACCACATATTTGCTGTGCACAGTGCAATGCAATGTTAATAGCTTGGATGAATGGTAAAAGAAAAGCTATGCCGTTCTCAGTCCCCATGGTTTGGCGTGAGCCGAAAAATCACTTCAATGATTGTTATTTTTGTTTGACAAAGATTGCTGGTTTCACAAAGAAAAACAAATCAAAGATCACGTACCCAAACTGCGAATCAGCAATGAAACCAGTACCACATGATGAAACAAATCCACCACCAGTTCCACCAGCAACGATAACAGACAGCAGTTCATCTGAAGATTCTGCTAGTGATATAGAAACAGGGAAAGATGGCATATATGTTCCAGATGCAAATATTTCCCCACATTTGTTAAGTCAAGCGGAGTTAAATGACTTAGTGCGCGATTTGGAATTACCAAAAGAAAAGGCAGAGTTGCTTGGTTCAAGACTTCAAGAATTTAATCTTCTCCTACCAAACACCAAAGTTTCCCATTTCCACCATCGCCATTTGCAGTTTTCATCATTTTACTTACAGGAAGAAAACGTTTGTTTCTGCCACGATATCAGTGGTCTGATGCAAGGGATTGGCTGTCGCTATGATCCAAAAGAATGGAGACTGTTCATTGACTCTAGTAAAGCTAGCCTTAAAGCTGTATTACTGCACAACGGCAATGAAAAACCTTCAATACCTATAGCACATGCCACTGGCCTTAATGAGACTTATGAATCGATGAAACTGCTGCTAAGACTCATCAAATATAAGGACCACACATGGAATATTTGTGGCGACCTTAAAGTTGTATCATTACTTCTTGGGTTACAGTTGGGCTACACAAAGCATATGTGCTTTTTGTGTCTATGGAACAGCAGAGATGACAAGAACCACTACAAAAAACATGATTGGCCATCTAGAACTGAACATGTTGTTGGTAAATACAATGTGAAACACCCAGCACTTATTGACCCTCAGAAAGTACATCTTCCACCACTTCACATTAAACTTGGCCTTATGAAAAATTTCGTGAAGGGTATGGATCATCAAGGTAGTGGTTTCCAATATTTAAAGGATAAATTCAAAGGAATATTGACAGATGCTAAGCTAGAAGCTGGAGTTTTCACTGGACCACAGATCCGCAGTGTCATCCACGACTCATCGTTTCCATCTAACCTAAATGAGAATGAACTAGGAGCATGGACATCTTTCATTGAAGTTGTCAAAAATTTTCTTGGAAACCACAAAGCTGAAAACCACCGTAAACTCGTAGAAAACATGCTTAAATCTTATGAAATAATGGGATGCAGAATGTCTTTGAAAATTCATTTTTTACATTCTCATCTTGACTTCTTCCCGGCCAACCTTGGGGCTGTAAGTGACGAGCATGGTGAGCGCTTCCACCAACAGATCTCAGTTATGGAAAACAGATACCAAGGTAATTTCAACCCAAATATGATGGGAGATTATTGTTGGTTCCTGCAGAAGGAGAGCTCATCATCCTACAAGCGACAAAGGAAGAGGACACACCAAAGTTTCACTTAACAGGAATTTGCCTTTCAGTAGTAACAACAAAATACTAACGCGCTTTGGGTGGATGGTTGGGCGCAGGGGTGGTAACTCCGCCAGCGGAATTCCGCTGTCTGTCTTAAGCCAGAATAAAGGAGGAAAGACATCCCTGTTCACTAATTATTTAAGTATGCTTAACATAAAATGTGGCATGGAAAAGTAGCTTAGACGGCTTTCGTAATAGAAGCGGGTGAGAAAAAAAATGAAAAATATGGGTTTTCGGTTACACAAAATCTGGATGTGATAGAGAAATTTTGATATCAGATCTGAAATCAGCATCACCGCTTTAGTAGGAATCAGTAGTTCACGTGTCTGTAACAAAAAAAAAGTTGAAATTTGTTGCCTAGTGTAATCGATACTGATAATTAAAAACAGTATTGGCCAATAACCAATACCAATATCCAGCTAGAGTTTACTAGTTTGTCATATTTTTGTAACATATTCATAATTTATTTTCTGTGTTGAAAATTTGGCAACAAAGCAATAATCCTTTTCATTAAAGATGGTAACACTGCATTAAATGTCATAGTTTTGTTTGTTATACAATTGGACTGCGGGCCTATGTTGGGCTTAGTAAATGCATTTTTAACCAGCTGCTGGGTTAATATTGCGAGCTATGACTACAAGATAGTTTTTTGGTTTTCTAGGCTTTATACCTATTTCTCAAAGGATTTACACTTGTTTGATTGGCTGTTTGAAAAGAAAATTGGGTAAAACTTATGCTACATTTCTTAGGGGTCATTCAAAAACCACGTGGTTCTTTTTCAGGTGATTTTCAAACCCATCCCCTACCTTGTGGTCATTTGTGGCCAATGACTTAAACCCCCCTCCAAAACCATGTGACCTCCTGATGTCACCCCAACCCCTTCTTAATCTTATGTAAATTAAAATGCAAATTAAAATAAAGCAAATTAAAAATAATCAAATTAAAAGTATGGCAAATTTGTTTCACGAATATTAAAAATTTGAATCTTTGAGAATTTTCCGAAATAAAGGTACAGGTATGCCTCGATTTATGCCGGGGTTAGGTTCCAGTAGATTGCCATCAAAAAGTGAAGCGGCCTAAATTGAAGCTAAAAAATAATGGGCTTCTACCTAAATAAATAGGATAGGTTCCAGGATTCTCCAAAAGTGACCCCATATTTTCCATAAAATGAAAATTATTAATGGGTTATATGCTTAAAACTAATAAAATAATGCTTAGTATTAATAAAATAATTGAATTAAAGATAAATTACTACTTACTTTGGTAATTAAAGCAATTAAAAACAAAATTATTTGATCTTGTTTGACAGTGGCGAGATGGAGATGATTTATTGAGAGGAAGAAGATCCCGGAGGGAGATCCTCTTTTTTTTTTTGCTGAGGAACTGCAGAATTGAGCAGTTCATCATCATCTAGACCTACTTCATTTGCTATCTTAGTGACGTCTTTTGTCACAGTTTCAACACTGTCAAATCCACCAAAATCAGCAATACAATCAGGCCACAGCTTATGCCAGACACCATTTAGACATGATTTCGAAACTTCATTCCAAGCTGCGGCTATGTTGGAAATGCCTTTTAAAATGTCATATGACTTCCAGTAGTCCTGCACAGTTACATCATCATATTTTGCATAGTTTACGGCTTTTCACCATTTTTAATTTTACATTTAAGCTTTTACTTTAAGCGGTGTAAAAGTGAAGTGACGCAATTTAAAGCGGCATAAAACAAGGTTTACCTGTACAGCAAATTTGTGTTATAAAGATTCAAGTCTTTTGGAATTTCCTGGAGTTTATGAGCTATATACTATATACAGTATATACAGGAATACCTTGAAATTTGTCGTTAATTTATTCCAGAATAACACAACGAAACATGAAATGATGAAATTCGAGGTAGATTATAACATGTTTCAATGAGAAAACATTTTACTGTATTATATTATTAAACAGATTAATTAATCAAATTCTACTAATTTTTTGGCAAAATATAACGTATATTGCGTTGGTAAACAGTCAAATTTCGTCAATTTTGATCAGTTTTTTTCACATTTTTTCAAAAAATGACAAATCTGTGAATATGGATGATGGATTGCGAAACTATAGGTAGTAAAAGATTGACGATAAATCTGTGAAACGATGAATTTTGAGGTATTCCTGTATATAATATGATGATATGATATAAATAATAATACAGGGCTATTCAAAAGGATTCATCCGATTTCAACTGAGAACACTTCCGTACCTATCAACCGTGCATCAACTGGGCATACACCACATGAAGGAGGAAATCTCCAAGTTTTACAAGATCACCGCGAGAGGGCTCCAAAGTCACGCCGTGGCCTAGCCTAGCAACAAACAGTCAGTGTGAAAATGGCATCCGCACAGCAGAAGGCATTTTGTGTGTTGCAGTTTTTGAGCTGTAAATCAGTAGTCACAGTGCAGCGTGAGTTTCGTCGACGTTACAGAACAGATCCACCGGGTGCTCAGAGCATCCGTCGGTGGTATCGGTGGTATCGGCACTGTGACTACCGATTTACAGCTCGAAAACTGCCACACACAAAATGCCTTCTGCTGTGCGGATGCCATTTTCACACTGACTGTTTGTTGCTAGGCTAGGCCACGGCGTGACTTTGGAGCCCTCTCGCGGTGATCTTGTAAAACTCGGAGATTTCCTCTTTCATGTGGTGTATGCCCAGTTGATGCACGGTTGATGCACGGTTGATAGGTACGGAAGTATTCTCAGTTGAAATCGGATGAATCATTTTGAATAGCCCTGTACACTATAAACAGGATGTTTTAATGCTTACATTTGGCCACATGGTTAAATGTCAACCCCCAGTCCCAAATGTGTCGCAGCTACCAACTGACAAACACTCGCGACTCAGGCGTCACAGATTTTCCGCCAGGAGCGACAGCGAGATGCAGCCCCTTACTAAGTCTTACTAGTCACTCACAAGCGGCCAGACTCTTAGAATCCAGTGTTCAAGGGATATCCCACCAGACCCAGAGGCTACGCCAACTTTACGCTGGCCTGGCAGCCAGCTGGGCAGTAAAGCTCTCTCACCTCAGAGCAGTACAGCCAAGCACCATCAATTGGTCACCAAAGAACGGTCGCAGGGGGCTGGTCAGGCCATTACGCGTTAGGAATGGGCTTAACGGGGCACTAGCCACACTCCATTCATCGCACCCCTACGCCTGGGACCCCTCCACCCAGTCTCTCACAACCTATGAGCGTTAAATGGTTATTTATAGAGGTTCCAAAGCCTCTCTTCCCACGCATGAGGTAGCAGTAGGGTCCTAATAGTAAAAGAAGAGAAAAAGACAATACTAAAAGAAAAGTTTTTTTTTTTTTTTTTTTTGCAGTCAGAGGAGAACAACCTTAACGTAAGCTAAAAGGACAGAGTAGGGATGGGATGGGGTCCTAGTAACTCACGGGATGGGATTGTGCAAAATACTTCACCCACCCTCCCGAAAGAGAGAGAACCTAAAGGAACTGGCAGCCAGTTCCTCTAGAATCCCACGACTCGGGACCGGAGGGCTGTCACACCCCAAGTATGAAGTTTACTACATCCAGAAGAAATGTGCATAACCTTTATACCCCATCAATGCCATTTCATAAACATTAGTATAATATTGTATGAATTTATAAGTACAGTATATATAAATATGTTTATGCTAGTATAACCGTGGATTATTCTTATATGATTTTGATAATCAGTTACTGTTATTCAGATTGAAATTGTTAACAAGTTCTTTGTGTAACAATTGATAAGCCAGTCCCTCTACCTTGCTCTCTCTCACATTGTCTCAAACTTTTTTTTTTATCAATATCAATTCATATAGTATACTGTGCATATAATCATGTAGATTTCTAAGTTAGTAAAGGTTTAAAGCTGCACACAGACTCTACAAACAGCTTTATTAGTATTGTTACATAATGATTTAATTTACACAAGAATGGTGGGTGGGGAAGGGGAATGAGGGAGTGTGGAGGATGGTTGTGTAATGTCTATTTTTGGTTCAAATTCACTAGTATATAAAAAATTGTGTTGTGGTATCTGTTCATATAGACTTGCAGTAATCATAATGGAACCTTATTACTGTATAAAACTAGTAAATATTGTGTTCATAAAAATAAATGATTAATATGATCGTGAACAGGGTTGAACTTTGACATTACATTATAATTTGGGGGCCATTAAAAAATTATGTAACACTATTTTTGCTAAAACTTGACACCCCAGATCCCTCCAAGAACATTCTGTAATGCGAGACCAGGCACCCCCTAAGATGTTATGTAACACTTCCCCCACCCCCACACATTATTACAGAATGTTAGGGGGGGGGGGCAAAAAATAGCATTATGTAATTTTTGAATAGCGCCTTACCTCTAAGTCAATGTTATATGTTGTTGGACTTGGTTGTTCCCCCTCCACCCAACCTTCCCCCAGTTGGGGTACCTTGACTATCGCTGCAGCATTGCCACATGTACAGAGTTGCCTGTGAGGCGAGGAACATTACATATGCAGGCAAATGTACATTGTACATTGATGCTATTTTTTTTCTAATATTTGCACCAATTACACATACGTACATATTGGGGAATTATTATTCCAATTTTGAATGTTTTTCAAAAGTAGCAGTAGCAGTGATAGTAATGGTAGCGCACTACTAAAAATTCCAAATGAGTAGCTGTAGCAGTAAGTACCACAACATTTTGGCCCACGTAGCGGTAGCGCCATTATTTTCAGGAGGTAATGTACACAACACTGTATATAGATGCAAGACACTTCTCTAGTGTGATAGTTCACTGACCAAAGTGTGAGCAGTTAAGCTAAGTTTATATATATATATATATATATATATATATATATATATATATATATATATATATATATATGATGATTAGAGTAAAAGAGATTGACCATATAAGACATGTGGTGTTCGGGAAAGGTGTGAAGTAAAGAAGTCATTGGAGATGAGAACAGAAGAGTATGCTGCATTGGGGAAAGTAAATAATGAGAGAAGTATTAAAAAGGTTTATAATAGCATAGGCGTGAGAAGTAGAGAAAGACTGTGTAAAAGATGGATATATATACCATATTTAGTAAGTGTGAATAAACATGGGGCCAATATAGTAATCCTTGTTAAACGTGATTTTGCATATATGCAGGTAAGCTGTGCCATACCTAAAATGCTAAATTTGAACAGATAAATATCGCACACCAATTCCATGTGTAGTACAATTACATAGTGTGCAGCACACCTAGTGAGTCAGCCACCGTGCAGTTGCTAGTGATGCACTATGGCTGGTCACCCAGTTTGTTATATCTCTATGATTATATCTTTGTTTTTTGTTAAAAACCCTTTACTTTTTTGATTAATATGGCTCCAAAATGTCCAGCCAGTTCTCCTGCAGAAGGTGAGGCTAAAAGATCAAGAAAAGTAATGACTTTAGTGCAAAAAGTGGCGTTGTTAAATAAATTAAAGTCAAGCATGTCAGCAGCAGCAATTGATAGGTTGTTTGGGGTGAATGAATCAACAGTACGAACAATCAGGAAAAATGAACAGAAAATAAGAGATTCAGTTAAATCATCTGCCCCCATAAGTGCTAAAATTGCACAAATTGTTAGAGATCCTGTGCTAGTGAAAATGGAAAAGGCTTTGAACATTTGGATTGAGGATGTAGATCGAAAACATGCACCATTAAGCAGTGCAATTATCCATGAGAAAGCCAAGCAGATCTACGGCCATTTTGTCCCACATGGTGCTGCTAGTGCTGGTGCTGGGTTTAGTGCAAGCAAAGGCTGGTTTGAAAATTTCAAGAAAAGATTTTCTCTCCACAATATCACTCATAAATAGTACTGCACAGCAATCCTCACCACCATCATCATCATCAATATTTTTGGTTAGTAAAATTTTATTTCTTTTATTATATTACGTATTATTTATACGTTATTATATTATTATATTATATATTATTTACTAACTGTATTTATAGCTTAATACTTGTTAATAAGGTTAAATGAGGCTATATATAGGCCCATGGTAACTTGTAAATGGATGTATTGGGGTAAATTGAATGTAAATATATCGTGTCTTGTATACGTGGGTCACGCAAGCATGGAACCCTTGCGTAAAACAAGGGATTACTGTATAAATGTGAAACACGAGTTAACAAGAAACAGAAGAATAGAAGCTGCCCTAAATGGATATGATGATCTTATCTGATATACTACTAGAGGACCCTCCCAACCTTTTCATGAAATGTAAGACTGAGGCTAGGGTGATACTTTATTCCCAGTGGTGATCTAGAGCATATACATACTGTATATCCTTGTGTATGTAATTTATCTGAGTGTCTTCAGTTCTGAGTTAAAGTATCATGCCCATCCCATTCAAAATGGGTTTCTAGATAATTTATGTAATGTATAACTACATTTGCATTTAGATTAACTCTGAATAAGTTATATGTATAAAACCATTCTTTTAACCTATAGCCATGCATTTTTGTTGGGAGTAAATGTTACTAATACTACACTTAATACAGCTGTTACATGCAAAAAAACTTCACTTTTTTCTACGTGAAGGTCAAAATATGAAAATAAAAACCCACTCTAATAGACAGTTTATTTCCACAACAGTGGGCATCGAAACTGTTGTGAAAATAAGCTCTGTCTATTAGAGTGGGTTTTTATTTTCATACAGCTGTTACAACTATGATATAAGCATCACAGTGTTGTTTCCATGTTTAGGAAGCTAAACTTTTTTAACTACTTTCTTTACATGCAATACATAAAGCATAAATACCACAAATGCCAATGACAAATAAAATCAGAGACAGTGGTAGCTAACTAATAATACTAATAATACTAATAATAATAATTATTGGAGTTCAGAAAAAAAAAAGGAATATATGTAGCTCATTATCTACAAAAACCACAAACCAATGAAAACATTTACATAAGCCTCGGTGGTGTAGTGTTTAGTGTTGCTGACTATGAATCCATCAGCCCCAGGTTTGAGACCCACTGATGGCAGCCAGTGCACAGCAAAACCCAGCTGTTCATCCTTCCACAAAATAAAGTGGTTAGCAGATAAATGGATACCCTGGGTGGCCTAGTGGTTAAGACGCTGGGCTGCTGGTGGGGCATGGTTCAGATTCCATGTTAAACTGTAGGTCTAAGGTGGAGTGAAAAGCTTGATCTTCGTCAGAGTTAATAATTCAGGCAGAAGCTAACCAAAGATTAAACTAGAATGGTAATAAAGTACAACCTCTCAAGGTGGTCTGAGCCTTCTTCTAAGCCACTAAGGGTGGCTGCTAGGAATCCATTTAAGCCAGGTCTCAACCGTGTTCCAAGGGGAACAAAATGATTTTCATAAATCATAAGAAGAGCTGATCGCACATTCATCGCAGCAGAACTAAACAAAGGGAAAAGACCTGAAAAACAACAATGATTAATGGTTGGTCCTACAATGATTACTACCAGGATAGTGCACTATTTAATACTGTACCAAGTAATGTACCATAAGTACAGTACTTAATTTAGGATGAGGGGTTGCTGGCACCCATTTATAAATTTTCCAAAGAAAATATACAGTATGGCACCAGAAGTACTACTGATACTACTTTTGTCATTAAATTTCAGACCCAACTTAATGCTATGAATTGTATTTAATATACAATAGGGACTTCTTTTATACTACAACAGGGAAAGGAAGTACTGTACTTACATTCTTTACATTCCTAAGTGTATAAAGTTTCATTAGTTTATGCTGAGCAGCTCAATAATTATGGTATGACACAAAAAAGATTCATTTGACTTTTGACCTCTATTTGTGACCATGACACTTGATGCAGGAATCCAATTCTTGCTCATGACACATGTAATCATCGTGTGTGTGAAGTTTTGCCAATTTTGGTCGAGTTGGTGGTATAGTAGTTAGCATCACTAACTATGAATCCACTGGTAATGGCAGGCAGCACTCAGCTCACCCAGTTAGTCACCATTCCATACAAAAAAAAAATGGTTAGCAAATAAATGGGTAACCTGAGTACTTAGCCAAGTGGTTAAAATGCTGAATCTACTGATTGGGAGGTTGTAAAATCGAGTCCTGGTAAGGACTTTGTAATTTTTTACCACCTGTGGTGGATCATGGTTCAAATTCCACATTAAGCTGAAGATGAACCTCTATTTGACCTTTACCTTTGATGAAGGGAGCCAAGTCCTGCTCAAAACACATCTTATAATCATCCATATATACAGTATGTGGTTTCATCAATTTATAGAGAGCTCTCCTTTTTGGTTATTCAAGGTTATTCAATTCAATTAAAAAAATAACTTCTCAAATTTTTTTATAAATTTGCTTGATAGTACTTAATACTAGATTATAACAAGTATTTTCTATTATAAAATGGCTCTCAGTAAATTCTAATAGTTCTGGTAGACTGGTACCTTGTTCTGATTTCTGTTGTCTTTGTAAAAAAAAGTGACTATCTGTGTCAAGAAAGTTTTACTATCATTCCTACCAATATACTCATTAGCCATATTATAGGCCATTTTTGTTAGACCTAGTTTTTATATTTTATGTCAATATTAAAATGATTTTGTAATGCATACGTACGAGTAAATGATTATGCACCAATTTTATTACCCTTAAAATATAAGTATATAACAAATAAAAAGTTACATTACGATTAGTGCCAAGGTTTTTTTTTGCTGTATTATTTTATGTTTGTAACCTATGTACAAGGAAATCTACAGACAAATTTTGGTAATGTGACTGTGGAATTGTTAACCTAGCCTTCATGAAAATATAATAGACTTAGTTTTATTTACCAGCACTATAGATAAAAAGTTCCTGTGACAATCTATTGGTGCCCATGCATTTGAAAATGACATCATAAATTTCAAGTGCTTTCAGATGAACTCCGGAGGGTAATGCTGGATGTAGACACTGAGCAAGGCGCTTACTGATTATGATTCTACGAGGTACCACAGGGTATTTCATGTGAGATAGCAGAACCTACAAAGAAAAAAATAATTTTAGTAATTTATGAAGTTATTTGTTTTGTCAGGTGAACTGTGATGGTATGGTGAGAAAATTTTACCAAATAAAGAATTTAACAGTTTTTGCAGTATACTCTTCATTTTAATTGTGATTTCAAGCAATTTTGCCCTTTTGCTGCCTCATTTGGACTTCCAAACAGTTTTGTTTGAATATATCCAAATTATGCAGTGAAAGGGTTAAAAATGGAGTTTTTGACAAAAGATTACATTTTAGAAAAACTAATGTGCATAGATTTAATGAAAGTTTTTCCTCCCAAATAGCTTCCTTCCTTTAAATAGAGGAAATTTCATAAAAATATTTACTTTCATAACCAGTATAGTACCATACTAAAATTTAATACGTTACAGGGCTTTATTTATGCACTAAACTATCAAGCAGAAAAAAAATTAATGCAGAGAGGCTTTTATTCCCATAGCATACCTAATTTTTGCTTCTTTCATATTGGAAGTTCATCTTTATCATCATTAATGAACGACTATGGACAACACATGGATGAGTGGACACACAAATACATGTTAATCTAAACTGTAAAATCTACTGTTTTAAATGACAGAAGAAAGAATACACTTATATTTTCACTGTACATTTAAAAATAATCGCATGCATCCTACCTAAACCATCAGGGTATTCAGTCTTGAAAATTACATGGGGATGTGTGTCTCTCCACTCCTTTGAACATGTGGGAGACAGAAAGGGTAGTCCTGGATTCTGTTATCGACAAGAACTAGGCTATGTCAGAATGACATCACTATCTTTGCCTATATTTATGACCTTTACCTTTGATGCAAGAACCTGATCCTTGCTAGTAACACATTGTTTTGTGATGATACATATGTATGAAGTTTCATCAATTTATGTTGACTGGTTCAAAAGCTATGGCATGGACCTCCACTTAACCTTTGACCTCTGTGACCTTGGCCTTTGGTGCAGGAATCTAAATCTTGCTCAAAATAGATCATCTTATGATCATCCATACATGTGTGATGTTTCATCAATTTATGCAGAGTCTGAGTGTCTTGTGATAGTCCATATGTATATGAAGTCATATATTTATGTCGATTGGTTCAAAAGTTATAGTGCAGAAATGAAAGTGTGATGAATAGACATGTGCAATCTAGTATGGCTTCTCCAAATTTATTTGGTCAAGGACAATTATATTTAAGATAAAACTTTGTTTCCAAAGAGACTTGGAACCATATTTTATGAGAAAGCAGTCTGGATTAATAAATAAGAGCTTGCCTTTAGTACTGTAGCCTAGTGACAGTTAACTGAATTCAAGTAAGCCTTGCCCATGATCTACGTAGAAGGAAGAACTTGTCAGGTATAACACTAAATCAGAAGGGCAGAAATATCAAGTATACAGTTAAGAATTAAAACATATCTAGGCCCTATTCCCAAAACTCTATACTGTAGTTGTTAATCAGTAAACAAAGCAAGATAAGGGCTGATTTATTTGTTTAAAAAAAATCATGCAATAAAGGCTTGGTTTGATTTGTCATACCGAGACGTAATATCCAGGGGAAGTACAGTAGTTTATTATGGAATTACACACAACTCCCACTATTTCATGATTCATAATTCATTATGTTGGTCCATTTCATGATTTTTTGCACCATGAAAATAGCGAAACAGATTCTGAGAGATTGAACAAAAATTATGAATTAGTCCAAAAATCATAAAATGACCCACATGGTAACATGTACACTTGTAGGGTGGAGTGAAAAAATCAAAAGTGCCAGGATCAAAATTGAGGGGGGTCTAGATAGTTGTCTTTTGTCCAGGATTAAACTTTAAAACCAGGTTTGGGTGGTTGCATACAAAAACTGACTGCTACCAGCCAATTTATACAAATCACATGTGCATGCAACCAAAATTTGAACCCAGTGACCTATCTCGGGTTCTGGACATGATAGAAAGACAATTTAAAAACTGTTTATGATGTACTTTTTACCTCTGAAGCAAATTAAAACATTTGCAGAGGGCTGCAGGCTCAATAATGCATCAAAAAATCCATATTTCTTCATTTTTGCTCAAAAAATGCAATTTTTCAGCCCTTTTTCTCAATTTTTGTTTTTTATTTGAAATTATATTTTATATTTTTCTTTTCAGGTTGAATTTATAAAATTGATAAATGCATGTATTTTGATAACCTTATCGCCAAAAAATACTGCATAGTAGGATGTTAAGACAGTGACACAGTTAAAGTTCTTGATGGAGGTCACAGATTTTCAAGCACAGACTCATTCCCAATGGAAGGCTTCCTCTTGTTAAAGATGTCATCCAACGTGTAATGGCAGAAGAAAACTGGACAACTAGACAAGCAGCAGATACAGTTGCCCTAAGTCTGATTGAACACTGGATTTGGTGCAATGTCTATCCAATTTCACGCCCCAGTGTCACCAGCAAGACTCAGGATGTAGTCAAAGAATTTTCAAGGTAAGACTCAAATTTTCAGTCCTTTATAAAAAGATTTAAAATACATCATACTTTTGTAAACTTTGTAGTTACATTTATTTGTTTGTGACAGTAATTTTATTAACATAATCATGTGGTTCAGTGATTTGCAAATCATAAGAATGATCAGTAATAAATTCTGTTTTGACTAGAACTTAACTTAAGGTTTATAAATGAAATTTGCATTCACAACATTAGTTTTGGTAATTTTGTTGGTTTGATAGATATCCAAAAAAAGAAACGTGGTGACAAGTTCTAGAGTGATCTTTCTTTCTTTGTTGAAAAAACTTTTTGTTTGACATCTTCTGTGAGGACTCAAATTGGAGAAGAGATTTGGAACATTTGTATCAACTCAAAATGACAGAAGACTATGCTTTCTACGAGGACCAGAAAACAGCTAGAATAGGACGATGCATTGGTTTCAAGGAACGTCTTACATCAGCAGACATCAGATACAAAAGGAGAGGAGTACAGCAGGAGCAAGCAAAAGGAAAGAATTGTTGAGTTTGATCTATATAAATTAAAAAACTTTGGATTAATGGCCACTTCCCCAGGGAAGGGCTCAGAAGAATTTTTCAAGTTGTTCCATCAAGCTCAGCAGCAATCCATGACAGTGATCTCGACAGTCTCTCAAATCAGGGCAGCCTGGAATCACATGATGAAACAGCTCGTGTCAATGAACAACAGGAATCTAGGACAGAACAAAATAGGAAGAGTCTACCAAACCTCACTCAGCAGTGTGACAGGTATACTGTATAGTTTAAAATATGACTATGCTTTGAACACTCTTGTTGCTCTGTTGACAATACCTTTGAAAAAATTATTTAGAATCTATGTAATGTTGCTAATAGTTAGTCCAAATCTTGGATACTGCTGTCCAATGAACATCTTGTTAGAATAATTAACTTTATATAAAAATAAATGTCTTTTACCAGGTATCAAGTAAGTGACAGAGCTGCAGCAGCAGTTGCATCAGCAGTTTTAGAGGATTATGGAATTATCACTACTACTGATAAGATGAATGTAATTGACAGGTAACAGTCCAATTATCTTGTACATTAGTATCTGATTCAAATCAAGTATTTCACAAAAAGGCATTCTTTCAAACAAGTGTTGAAATTTAAATATTGTTAGTCAAAATCTATGGAGCATGCTGAAGTAACAGTCTTTAAAATTGAGTAAATTTGCACTATGAACTTTGCAGGAACAAGCTGAGAAGAGAATGTGAAAAATATTGTAAAGTCATAAGAAAAGAGGAGGGTAAATTATTTGAATTGGTGGATGTTATTTATGTGGATGGTCATAAAGATGCAACAATGGTGACAGTTGAAGTGAATGGCAAATACTACAGAAGAACTGAGCTACAAAAGCACTACTATGTAATTGTAGGAGAACCTGGTAAGATTTAAAATTTTTATCTTTAGTTTGCATTTTGTAACAGATAGCTATTACTCAAAATATTTATTAAGATGAATTTTGGATACAGAAATTGGAAAATAGATATGAACAATTGTCTCTAATTTCTGAATACTATTTCAGGTGATTTATACCTCTCACATGTGACACCAAGTCACCCGTATCTTTCAGAAAAGATAGGGGTTGAACTTGGTGGAAGTGTATCTCAGTGGTATGATTTCATTCAAGCCAATTAGGAATTCAAAATTTCCAGTTATTCCTAATGAAGTACTGGAGGACCTCAGCACTAATCAGTATTATGCTTACAGAATCTGCATGGCTGTTATGCTTGGCTGTGTTGATCCTGATCTTGAGGAGCTTCTTGAAGTTGGTATTGAAAATTATTGAAAAATTAGAGATTATTTTTATTTACCATATTTTCTGGTGTATAAGATGCACCCCTATTTTCAAGGCCTTTTTTCAGGAAAAAATTATGACCAACTGCCTAGTTGTCAGAAAATGTCTAATTTTCTACCAGCGAGGCTGACTTTTGTTAAAGCCCTCCATCAAAAGTATGGTGATACGTTTTCTTTCACCCATACTCATTATAAGAAAATAGTATTAAGTATACGGGAGACTATACTATATGTTATGAAACATAAAAGTAAATCATTATGCAATACATACTGTTTTTCTTGTTATCAGAGGGTTGGGAAGAGTAGAAACTTAGTGTAAAATTGGCCAAACCAATACACAGTCAGGAGGGACTAAGAGATAATGAATTTTTGTAAAAATCCATCAGTTTTTCTAGCCTATGTAAAGGTAATATTATGACCTTCAGTGTATAAGATGCAGGGTGATTTTGAGACCCCTTTTTTTTGGAAAAAAGAAGTGCGTCTTATACACTGAAAAATACGGTAGGTGCAATATTAAGGCTAAGTTTACTTTAAATAGGCACAGTAATTATAGAAATAATAATGGCCTATTTAGACACTGTCAACATAGCTACAGATTTTTTCACTGTAGTGGTTTTAAGATTAAAATTTGGTTGGCAGCCAGATTACTAACTATGGTCAAGCTAAATTCATCAAAATCAATTTAGACTTACCATAAATGAAGTTGCCAGTTGAATGTCATCTTTTCTGTTTCTAACTAGTCTAAGTTTCACTTAGTTTCCAGATTTTAAATTTTATTTGTTGTCACTATTCAGCACACTGCTAAGTTATTTATTCATAGGGGCTATTTCCCAGACCTAGATTTTGCAGTTTAAGTTAGGCTAGGGCTGTATTGCCCTTAAGTTTTTGTTTTTAAAGGTTTAATGTTTTGAAGGTTTTATTTAAGTTATGTTAGGGCTATATTGCCCTTAAGTTTTAATAGGGGCCATTCTGACCATTTTATTATTTAGTTAGGGCTGTTCTAGCCCAGTTTGAGTTTCTTCTAGGTACCTAGTTTCAATCTCTTACCTTAGTTAAGTCTTTTGATTAAGCTACTTCCACCTAGTTCTGGTAGGCCACTATTTAGTTAAGCCAGGTTTTAGTCTTTAGTTCAATTGCAGGTGGTTAATATCGAGATTTAAAGGTTGACTTTAAGTTGCCCAGTAAGTTGGGGAACCACCAGAATTTTTTATGTACAGGGTGTACATAAAGTCAAGATCTATTTTTGTGAAATAATTATTTTTTTCTATTTTTCTTTTCAGAAGCCCTAAGAATGAATACAGAAGAGCGTGTGGCAATAGTAATTTGATGAATCAAGGGAAAGAAATACAATGACATCAGAGAGAAGTTTAGAAGGAGATTTCATAAGCCAGGGCCAATAGACAAGACAATACGAAAATTGGTGAACAAATTTAAACGAACGGGATGTGTAAATGATGAAGCAAGATCAGGATGACCATGTATGTCAGATCTTACCGTGAATGCAGTATGCGGAATTATCACTGAGGAGCCACATACATCCGTTTGTGCTGCATCACACAGACTTGGCCTCCCGATGTCATCTGTGCACAAAATTCTGAAAGTTAATTTGCAGAAGAGAAGCTATCATTTGCAGGTTTTACATGATTTACATGAGGAAGATTTCCCTCGACAAAGTGCTGTGTGTGCTGATCTCGTAGAACAAATCTAGAGTGATAATTTAATGGACAACATTCGCTTTAGTGATGAAGCCACTTTCCATACGTGTGGAAAAGTAAATCGCCATAACTGTCGAATTTGGGCAGATGAAAGACCGAATGATTTCATCCAAAATTGGGAGAGAGACTCACCTAAAGTTAATGTCTGGATAGGTTTAACAAAATCTAAGGTTTATGGTCCTTTTTTCTTTGCTGAAGCTACAGTTACGGGGCTTATTTATCTGGACATGTTGCAGCAATTCCTTGAACCTCAGCTGATTGGGGATAGGATTGTTAGTACCATCGTCTATCAACATGATGGTGCTCCTTGTTACTATGCCAAAATTGTTCAGGATTATCTAAATGGACATTTTCCAAATCGCTGGATCGGACACGGAAGCAACAGACCTTGGTCAGCGAGATCACCAGATTTAACCCCTTTAGATTTCTTTGCATGGGGCTTTATCAAATCGCACGTCTATCAGACGAAGATTACGAGTCTTGAAAACTTACGTACACGTATACGAACTGCTGCAGATAACATAACCCCGCAAAAGCTCCAGAATGTGTTTAGAAATGCTGCGGAACGGTTTGAGCTGTGCAGGGATACTGATGGGCATCACGTCGAATCCTATTCTTAATTATTTAATAAATGTTACCACTATCATTTTATGATTGAATTCCATATAATTTCCAAGTGCTTCACAAAAATAGATCCTGACTTTATGTACACCCTGTATATAAAAAAAAAAACTTGCCCACTTCATTCAGCAGTCAAAAAAAAAATTTTTTCAAAACTTTTTTTCTTTCTTTCTTTGTTAATTAGGGAAACCCAACTTCACTAGTTGGTTGGTTAGAAACAAGGGTTATTATTGTTTTTAGTTATTCTAAATTTATTCTGTGGTAAATATTTGTTTTGTTTATATTTTATTTGGAAATATGTGTGGTTATTTCTACACACAAACTTTTTAACCCCCCCCCCCCCATCTAATTGCAGCTTGTCTTTGTGGTTGGGGTTGAGTAGCAGCAGTATTAGTGTCAGGATGATCTACAGTTCCTGATTCAGTTGAGGAATTTAAGTTCTTCCAGGTCAATATTCGGTTTATCAGTTATTTCAAGTGGGTATAACCAATGTGTGTGTCTTCTGGAGAGGTGACCATTGGGTGTTTTTACAGTTACATGCCTGATTATGCCATCTTCATCTGGGTGTAATGTTTCAATTACAGCAATCTTCCAGAAGTATTTGGGTTTCATAGAATTTTCATCTAAGAGTCACAGTTCTCCTACTTTAGGTTCTTTACTTACTGGTTGTTTGTGTTGTTGGTATTCTTTTTCCCTCAAACTACTCAAATATTCATATCGCCATCTTTCTTTGATTTCTTTAGATTGTTTAACTCCCTTATGAAAGTAATCCAGTATTTTCTTTCTTTCTTTGTCCTCTGTTGGTGTTATATAATCAGGGTCTACCTGATCACCTTCATTAGCAACTTCTTGGGTATCATTGGTGGTTAAAAAGTTGAATTTGGTATTGTCATACCCAAAAAGCAACTTGAAAGGAGTTAGTAGGTCAGAGGAGGGATCTTCATTTAAGTTGATATAAGTGAGTGGTCTTGAATTAATTGTATTCATTATTTCAAGAACAATTGTTTTCAGTTCAATTAAAGGGATTTTTCTTCCTTTTAGGGAGGTATAGAGCCTATAGAGGGCTCTTTTGACTAAACCCACCATTCTTTCAGCTATTCCTAAGGTTCTGGGTGAATAGGCTATTGTAAATTTCCACTGGATACCATGATCAGAGAGGTACTGAGACATAAGAACATTTTGAAACCAATGTTTAAGGTAATCTTCAGATGTTTTGAAGGTGGATGATTGTCTGAAATCAAAACTTTTGGAAGGGAGTAGTTTAAGGGCAAATGGTAGAGTTCTCTTAACCCTTTAACGACGGATGGTACCTTAAGGTCCACCAGAAGTAATAATATAAATTGTACTAGAATGCCTCGTTTCTATAAATGCTTTTACATGTTTACATATAGATGTCATTTAGTTGTCGGGAAAGGAACCCAAAATGTGTATCATTTCAGTGATTAGTTACTAAAATATTGTTTTGAACAACAATAAAACCTATATATTCTGGTAACAAGAGTGACTGCATATGCTGCGGGCTCGTTCTTAAAGGGTTAAAAAGGTTTTAGCAGAAAGGTCAGTGCAGATGTGAAGGCTGGTGAATCTGGTGGTGCAGCAAGTGAACAATAAGTAGACTTTCATGAATTGGTTATTCTCATCCTGGACAGAAATTGGGCCAGCATAGTCAAGGGCAGTTTTTTCAAAGGGTTTTTCATAGCTAAACGTTCCATTACTAATGGTCCAGTAGTAGGAACTTCATAAGCCATGGCAAAGTATTTTTGGCAAAACAGACATTGTTTCAGAACCTTTTTAACTACTTGCCTTATTTTGGGGATCCAGAATTCCTGTCTGAGGAAATTGCATGTGGGAGCTAAAGTTGCATGACTCAGTTATGATCAATGTTGTTAAATGATAATTTTCAGGCAGTAATACAGGATATCTAGCAGAATAGTTAAGGTTGGTTGCATATTTACATCTCCCCATTGTTCTGACTAACCCTTCTTTATCAATGAAGAGTTTTAGATTCTTTTGCAGCTTTGTTAGGTCCTCAACTTTTTCTCCTTATTTAGTTTGTTGATTATTTCTTTTGAGAAATAATATTGCTGGACCAGTTTTATCCAGTAGTTTGTGGCCTTAGTTTTGTAAGCTGTATGATTTTTCTCCAAAACAGCAATTTGTTCTTCCATTGTTAGGTTACATTTGGGGTTATATTTGTGAGTGTGGAAGTACAGTAAATACTCGATGAGTTGGAATTCGGGATGAGTCAGACTCATCCTCTGTCAAGTGCTATTATTCTTTTGTTTATTTTACTGAGAGAAGTGTTTTTTAATACTGTATTGTACGAAAAGGTAAACAATAAATTTTTTTATGTTTCATGCTCAAAATAATTCTAGCAACGTTAAGTAAAACAAAGTTTTGTTGTTTTTTAATGTTTATTTTGAACATTGTATTAGACTCACTAATTAAACTTAAAAGGTTAGAGAGTATTTATGCCTCTTTAGGGGTAAATAGGGGGGGTAATTCATGATGAGTGACTTTTC
Organism: Bathynomus jamesi; assembly: GCA_023014485.1. Lineage (NCBI taxonomy): Eukaryota > Metazoa > Arthropoda > Malacostraca > Isopoda > Cirolanidae > Bathynomus > Bathynomus jamesi. Next base: position 624,591 of record JAJOZX010000034.1, on the reverse strand, counting down.
AATGAGTCAGACTGGCTAGAGCCCTATATAGTCCGACTTATCAAGTATTTACTGTACTTTAAGTTTTCTATGAACCGTAGCACATTAGTGATTCTGACCAGTTTTTTCCTCTTAGAGAATTTTTCCATGTCTAACAACCTTACAAAGGTTCCGCGTGATGATTTCTCATTTCGCGAAGGTCAAGCTTGTCACCCCTCCTCTCGAGTTGGCCTGGTGAAGTAGTGAGTTGGATTCTTGCACTCACCACCTCACATAGCCAGGTACGCCCTGCTCATTGAGGATTGTTCTGAGCCAGGCATCTAGTCTTCTTTTGAAGATTTCCACTGCAACTCCCTTCGTGTTTCTTAGGTCTTTGGGCAACTGATTAAACAGTTTTGGTCCTCTCACTACAAAACTATTTTCTTTCAGGGTTAAGGATGTTCCGTCTCGCCTTCAATTTGGGAATACAACACAGTCTACCGCTTCTACTTTCCATCGTTGTTTGGGGAGTTATGGGATTCAGAGTAAGATTAGGGACTAGTTTCTCCATTATTTTCCAAGTGTAAATAATGGTCTCTCTCTCTCTTCTCCTTTCCAGTGAATATAGGTCTAGTTCTTGTAACCTTTCCCAGTAATTTAGTTCTTTGCACCCATTGATCTTGGCTGTGAAGCTTCTTTGGATCCCCTCCTGCTGTCTAATGTCTTCTTTTTTATATGGGGAAGTTAGGACCGAGCAGTATTCTAATTTGGGTATGATCAGGGTTTTCAGTAGAGGAATCATTACATTCTTATCCCTTCGTTTAAAGGTTCTCAATATCTGACCCATTATTCTCTCTGCTCTGTTTACTGCTATCTTATTTTGTGTTTCAAATTTCACATCATCTGTTATTACAACCCCTAAATCTTTTGCTCTGGAATTTCTCTGAATATCCTGTCCATTTGGGGTATAATATTCCATGCACTTTAGGTCTTCTCTTTTTCTGTACCGTAATAGCTGAAATTTCTCGGTATTAAACTTCATATTGTTGTCTTCAGTCCATTTGTAGATTTTGTTTATGTCAGTTTGTAGAGATCCTATGTCTTCTGGGTTTCTTATTTTTCTACTGATCTTTGTGTCATCCGCAAAGGATGTTACTGTGCTGTCTCTGGTAACGTCCTCATCTATGTCAGTTAGCATGATTATGAATAGTAGTGGAGCTAATACTGTTCCTTATGGTACTGAGCTGAGGACCTCTGATTCTGATGAAGATACTCCTTGTACTGTAACAACTTGCCTCCGCTCACTAAGGAAATTATATATCCATTTCCCTACTTTTCCTGTTATTCCCATTTTCATTTATTTCTTTATAAGTTGTTTGAGACACATTTATTGTTGTCTAAGGTTTCTTGGTGGGTGTTAAGAATTAAGTTGGTTGGCCATTCAGTTTCATTTCTCAAAAATGTGGGACCATGTTGGTAAAAGGGAAGAAGTTTTTGAAATTTCTTGAAAGATATTGTTCTGGTGAGTAAATCTGCTGGATTATCTTCTCCTGCTACATGTCTGAATTCCAGGTGATGGTTTAAGTTTCCTATTGCTTCCTGAATATCTTTCACTCTGTTTTTTACAAAGATGGATTTCATTTTTAGAGATTTTTGAGCAATCCAATTCAAAGCCACCTGTGAGTCTCTCCAAATTATTATTTTGAAGAACTTTTGGTTTTCTGAGTTTTCTTCTAGGTAGATTTCTTTAAGGTATTCTAGGACTTTGGTTCCTAGGCAGATTGCCATCAATTCCAAGTTGCAAATGGTCTAATTTTTTGCTTTGGGGTTGACTCTTCATTTAGCATAAATTAGTTCTGATTTTCCATTTCCAACTAGATAGCAACTTACTGCATACCCTTCTTGGCTGGCATCACAAAAGATGTGGAGTTGAAGATTTTCCACAAGAGGTTTGGAATTTTCAAAAGCTTGTCTAGGAAAATTCAGAAATTCCACTTTGTTTATTTCTTTGCAAAGTTTTTTCTATTCACCCAGCATTTCTGGTTCCAGATATTCATCCCAATCTTTTTTGGTAGATGCTACCTTCTGCATGAAGAGTTTTAATTTAAGCACTAAGGGTGCAACAAATCCAATTGGATCAAACAATGATTGCACAGAACTTAGTATTTCTCTTTTAGTTTTGGCTTCTGAGTCCAAGTTCACAGTTTTTAGATGGAGTGTATCAGCATTTGTGTTCCAACCATATCCTAATAGTTTTACATTTTCTTTATCTTCTGAGGAGGCTATGTCATTTTTCAGTCCTTGAAGTTCTGAGTGATGGATGGAGTCGGAAGTGCATAGTTGGACGGAGTCGGAAGTGCATAGTTGGACGGAGTCGGAAGTGCATAGTTGGACGGAGTCGGAAGTGCATAGTTGGACGGAGTCGGAAGTGCATAGTTGGACGGAGTCGGAAGTGCATAGTTGGACGGAGTCGGAAGTGCATAGTTGGACGGAGTCGGAAGTGCATAGTTGGACGGAGTCGGAAGTGCATAGTTGGACGGAGTCGGAAGTGCATAGTTGGACGGAGTCGGAAGTGCATAGTTGGACGGAGTCGGAAGTGCATAGTTGGACGGAGTCGGAAGTGCATAGTTGGATGGAGTCGGAGTCGGTGCAAATCCTTCAATTATAACCATAGCAGCCTAGGCCTAGCTCAATTTTATGAATAAAATAGATTTAACTTAATGTTTTAATATATAATATATAACATATAAATATATAAATAATATATAAATATAGTTGCTTATAATTAATAAGGATTATAATTAATTAATTAACAATTAATAATAAGGAAATTTAAAAATTTTGTACTAGCAACCCTAAATCTTTTTCAGATTTTTAGATTTCAATTTGATAATTTTGATAAGCATCACTGAAAGAAGATTTAATGGAAGCGATCCTTTTTTTAAGAACAAATTCAGTTTAGGTTAGTACATTTTGTTACAGATGTTTATAATAATACAAAAACATCTTATTAATTTGCTAAACCAATAATAATCTTATTTTGTTTAAGTTTCAATCAGTTTGTATTTTGGGATTTATTGTAATTTTTGAATAAAGAGAAAAAAAGCCATTAAGGCATAGTTACAGCCACGAAGTAACCTGATGAGTCATGTGGTGGTGATGAAATGCCTTGTTTATGAGTCTCCATTGGCCTAATAAAGCTAATCATAATCAATTTGGCCTTAACATTCCATCGGAGTCAGAGTCGTAATTATACAAGTCAGATTTCTGGAGTCGGAGTCGGAATGTTAAAATTTTTGGAGTCTGAGTCGGCAAATTTTATCACCGACTCCACAGCCCTGGTTCTGAGAGATTGTTGGCATTAATTAGAGCATTGTCCATGTAAAAGCAGTTAGCTAGGTAGTCTGCCACTTGGTTTTGCTGTTCATTAAAAATGTGTTGGAGAGATTGTTGCAGTAAAAATGGACTGCTTTTGTTGCCAAAGGTAACTCTTATATTTATAGCAGATCAGGTTGTTGTCATTTGGAGCCAATTGGGTATCTTTTAACCACAGAATTTTGTGGGTATTGCAGTCAAATTCTGTTTGATATTTAAGTTGTAAATATGCTTTTTGAATGTCTCCAATCATCAAGTATTTACCATGCCTTAACTTGATACACAATTTTGCTAAATGAGGTAGGAGTGAAGGGCAGTCCTCAGCAGCATCATTTACTGTTATCTCTTCTGGTTTGCTTTTACCCAAGGGATCTACTACAATCCTAACTTTAGTTGTTTGTACTCCAGGGCGAACTACTGGAAAATGAGGTGAAAAATTTCCTTCTTGTTTTAGGCTTTCTGTTATGGCTACTTCTTCTATTATTGGGTCATTCTCTGACAGATCAACCAAAAAAAATTGAAATTAACACCCTCATCTCTCATATTTTGCTGAAATTTGGTTTATAGGGAGTTTGTGAGCCCTGAATCCATTTCTGAAATTATAAGGTCAATCCGACCAACGGTTCAAGAGATATGACCTCGGGCAATTTGAGGTCACTCGCGAGGTTACTAACATTTGGCGAGCCATAACTTGGGTAATAATTGTCATAATTATATAAAAGTATATATATTTAGAATCAGAAAATGACAAGGAATCCAAATATGCAAGATTTAGAACTCTAGGTTGAAAAATAAAAAAGTTACACTGTAACCAAAATTTTAGGTCACGATTTGACCTCTGGGGTATCAAATGAGATTTTTTTTTTTAAATGTAAAAAATGAAGGCATAGGCATTGGCTATTAGAATCAGCAAAAAAAAGTTTGTTTATGTTAGTATTTTTCATGTAACTAACATATAAGTGAACACCATATTCATAAGTTATGCGTCAATTCTACCTATTTTTTCACACTTAAGCTCATAATTTGACCTATAGAAATTAAAATTACATTTTTTATAGATATAAAAAACAAAGTCAGAGTTCTTGACTAATAGAAACAATCATAAAAAGTTTGTTTATGTTGGTACTTTTCATGTAACTAACTTATAAGTGAACACCATATTTATAAATTGCTTGTCATTTCAAGGAATTTTTATATCTTAGCTATCAATTTGACCTCAAGCTCCAAGAATTTAATAAAAATTGTATTTCACTGCTAATCTACACTGGCAATAATAGTTATAATAGTGAAAGGGGAAGACTAAGCTCACATGTAGCCTAAACAAACCTGTTGAAACATGTTGCTACTTGTCTAAGTGCAGAATCAACACAGATAGTTGCAAAATTCCTTGTCTACAGGTTAGTACAGTTCCAGCCAGCACTGTGGGTGGCTGGTGGGTATGGTGTTTTAATGAGCCTCAGAGACTATCAAGGCCTAAAATATTAAGTGTGTATAGCTATATATTTTCTAAAAAATATATATTACCTAATTGTAAATCCTATATCTTTACAGATCAAAATACAATGGTTCGGCACTTGAAATACTGCCAGGACCCTATTCAAAAACACAAGAAACGCATAACAATCAATCTTAGAAAAGTGACTGATGTACTTGTTGAAAAATGTGCTGGAAGAGTGAAAAAAGACTCATTGTTGTGTGTGAACTGCTGGACACTGATAATGAAAAACCCCACTAATACTTAGTACCACTGAAAACAACGAGTCTGAGCAGGATTCAAATGAATCATCTACTATCAGTGGCTTGAGTAACATCTCTTCAATTCAAGATCTGGACAATGACAGTGATTGCTTGATAAAGGAAAATCCTTCAACTTCAGTTGAACCAGTTCTAGCATTTCTGGACCAAACACCAGTTAAAAAAAGTAAGTAATAAATTAATATAATAACTTATACTTTACTACAAGGTCTGTTTGATCTACTATATAGCCAATTATATAGCATTTAAGGTACTATAATTAATATTTAATTACTAATATTCAGGTGTGTGAAACATTTTTTTCTGTTCTTTTCAGAAGGGCTGTCATTAAGCCAGAAAAAGCGCAAGGCTCGTGGTAAGCTATCATCTGCTCAGAAACACCTGAAGGAGAGGCTAGAACTCAGTTATGGTGTTCAAATTACCGAGGAGGTAAGTGATACTTCAAAACCTGAAACTAAATCTGAAAAACATCTAGACAAATTAATGAATGAATTGAAACAGTCATTCCTGGAGAGCAAATGTCACCATCACAAACTACAAATATTGACACTCTCACCATACACAATTGAAAAAACAGCTAGTTTCTTTCAAACTACAACATACATGGTGAAAAGAAGCCGTTCACTTAAATCAGAACATGGAATCCTTCCGAGGATTCCACTAATGAGCAAAGGAAAAGTGATATCTGAAGAACACAAAGATATAGTTAGAAGATTCTATGAGTCAGAAGGGGTTAGTCGTATGTGTCCTGGCCAAAAGGATTGCGTGAAAGTTATCAGTGCTGAAGGTGCAATGAAGGTGCAAAAATGATTGGTCCTCGGGAATTTAAGAGAGATGTTTGAACTATATAAAAATGATGAAAAGAATCCCAAAATAGGATTTTCCACATTTGCAAAATTACGGCCATCATATTGTGTGCTTGCCGGTAGTGGTGGGACTCATTCTGTCTGTGTCTGCACATACCATCAAAATCCAAAATTGCAGCTGGCTGCATTGGGAGAAAGAGGTCTTTCATACAAGGATCTTATGGATTACAGTGTCTGCAGTACAGAAAGAGAGACTTGCATGATGCAACTTTGCAATGATTGCCCAAGAGAAGAGGGTGTCCTGGATTTTCTTGAGTTACTTGACAGTGTGAAATCAGCTCCAAATGAAATATCTTACAAGCAATGGGTGACTGTTGACCGTTGTACAATGGTTGATAAGGTGGAGCCACTTCATGAATACTTATCATCCCTAAGCATGAAAATATCCTGCATGGTTCGTCATCACTTTGTTGCTCAGCAACAATCACAGTACTTCAAGCAGTTGAAAGAAACACTACCACCTCAGAGCGAGGTAGTTATAGTTGGTGATTTCTCTGAGAATTATTCTTTCATTGTCCAGGATGCTGCCCAAGAGTTTCACTGGGACAATTCACAGTGTACAGTTCACCCTTTTGTCATCTATTATAGATCATCTGCAGACCAGGAACTTAGCCATTTTAGTGTCTGTTTCTTATCTGCATCACTAAAACACAACACTATAATGGTTTACTCATTCATATTGAAGCTTATGACATATGTTAAATTCAGATGCCCACAATTGAAGAAGGTGCACTATTTCTCAGATGGATGTGCTGGCCAATATAAGAACAGATACAACTTCACAAATCTCTGTTACCATGAAGAGGATTTTGGTCTGTCTTGTGAATGGCACTTCTTTGCTACATCCCATGGCAAAAATGCATGTGATGGGATTGGAGGAACAGTGAAAAGAGCTACTGCTCGTGCCAGTTTGCAGAGAACTACAGAGAGGCAAATTCTTACACCAGAAACACATGTTTCAGTTTTGTGAAGAAAACTTGAGCAAGAAGATAAAATTTTTTCTTTGTAACTACAGCTGATTTGAAAGATGCAGAAGAACGGTTGGAACATCGATTCAAGGATAGTAGGGCTATTCCTGGAACTCAGAAATATCATAGATTTGTTCCCTAAACAAGGAAGAACTGATGGTGTATCCCATTTCAAGTGGCATTGGAGAAAAGAAAAGAATAAGGAAAAGTCATTTTACTAATGAACCTGCAATGCTTGGTAACCTAAAATGTGTCAAACCAGGAGAGTATGTTGGCTGCATTTATGACATGCAAGTTTGGTATGGAATTGTGGAGGAATATTGTGAAGAGTTTGATGATTTCACTGTGAACTTTCTACATCCCTCTGGGTCATCAGGATCAAGTGCATATATTATCCATCAAACAAGGATTCATGTGCAGTGCCAGGACATCATAATTAACTGTAATGAGGTCCTACCCTAAGAGGAGGCAGCAGAATTCAATAAATTTTTCCACAAAAAGAAATTGATGAGAGCATCGAGCATGCAAAAATTGTATTAGGCTAGCACATGAATCCTCTAAGTAGGTCTTCCCCTTTCACTATTATAACTATTATTGCCAGTGTAGATTAGCAGTGAAATACAATTTTACATTTTTGCCTTTGTTTTTATATCTATAAAAAAATGTAATTTTAATTTCTATAGGTCAAATTATGAGCTTAAGTGTGAAAAAATAGGTAGAATTGACGCACAACTTATGAATATGGTGTTCACTTATATGTTAGTTACATGAAAAATACTAACATAAACAAACTTTTTTTTGCTGATTCTAATAGCCAATGCCTATGCCTTCATTTTTTACATTTAAAAAAAAAATTCTCATTTGATACCCCAGAGGTCAAATCGTGACCTCAAATTTTGGTTACAGTGTAACTTTTTTATTTTTCAACCTAGAGTTCTAAAACTTGCATATTTGGATTCCTTGTCGTTTTCTGATTCTAAATATATATACTTTTATATAATTGTGACCATTATTACCCAAGTTATGGGTCGCCAAATGTTAGTGACCTCGCAAGTGACCTCAAATTTCCCGAGGTCATATCTCTTGAACCGTTGGTCGGATTGACCTTATAATTTCAGAAATGGATTCAGGGCCCACAAACTCCCTATAAACCAAATTTCAGCAAAATCTGAGAGATGAGGGTGTTAGGCACTGGTTGATCTGACAGAGAATGACCCTATTCCTTCCTGGAATTGTTGTTCAAGGATGTCTGAATAAGGTTGCATTAAGTTATCTTTTTTTAATTTTTTGCAAGTGGACTTCAACCTGCTAATAGCATAGTTAAAGTTTGGTGAAATTTTATCTTTTTGGTCATTCCATGGTACCTTAATAGACAATCTTTCACCTTCTATTTTAACTTCCTTTTCAAAGTTTGCAATCAGATCTTTTTCTTTGTTTGAAAATGGCTCATCCCCAGAAATACCCAAGTTTTCTATTTTGCTAAATTGTGCAATCTGGTGTTCAATTTTTTCTAGATCTTCATTAGAAGTTGCACTAGTAAGTAGAGGGTTGGTAATACAGAAGCTGATCTGATCTCTTATTGGTGGTTCTTTTTCTTTTTCAGGGTAGTAATCTGAAGGGAAACCAAATAAAAGTATTCCATAGGGAGATTTACAACAGGAGGCAGTATGAATCTGATGAGTGCTGAGGGCAAAAAGTTTGTGGGTTGCAGCTCCAAAGATTAACTTGAAGTCAGCAACTTCATCAGCTTCAAAGTGATCTGTAAGCTGGTAATTTAAGGATTTTAAATAAATTTGAAGTTTCAGTAATCCCTGAACTTCATATTTAACATTAATATCATCAATTATGATGGCTTCTATTTCTTGGTAGTTTCCAGGGTTTCTAGAATCCTCCAATTTAATTATAGCTACTTCATAATTCAGTTGTTTCTTGGTGGCTATAAATCCTGTTGTGGTTATGGATTCATCGGTGTTTAGTTGGAAGAGTCAATTTATTCACAAGTTCATTGGTAATGTAGTTGGCTTGACTACAATTATCCAAAAGTGCTCTGCATTTAATCGATTTTTCTGAGTTTCTTATTCTCATCTGCATGGAAGGAAGTAATGCCACTTCTTGATCAGTGTTTTTAAACTTAATAGGTTAGTAACTTGTTTTTCTTGTTTGAGTTTTCTTTTTTGATAGCTACTTCAGTACTGGTTTTAGGTTTCTTATCTTGCTCTGGTTTTCCTTTTTTAGTGCAAAGGAAGGATAAATGGTTAGAAAACCTACAAAATGAACAGGGTAGGAGAGAAATGGGGCATTCTTTGGCTTGGTGTTTAGATGAGGTGCATTTAGTACAATAATTTAATTTAGCAAGTTTTTTCAGTTTATCCCAACTTTCAGGGAAAGAACACATTTGAGATTGTGTGTGTTATTCTTACACAATTTGCAGTAAAGTTCTCTCTGGTCAGTATGTTGAGCTCTTCTTGATGATTGTTTGTGGGTGGAAACTGCCAGAGTAGTTGTAGTTTGGACAGAATGCCATGGTTTTCTGGCTGGTTCTGGAGAGAAGTTTTTCTTTTTGTGTGGGGATTAAGGTGGTTAATTCACTTTGTTCGAGATCAAAACTAACATTGGCTAAGGTTTTGGTAGCTTTGGCAATGGCTTCTTTAAATTTATCAAAGTGGTCATAAAGTTTAAAACCACAAGTTCTTAAAAATTCCTGAGTTTCTTGACTTAGCTTATTATAATATACATACAAGAGTATATCTTCTAATTCTAATTTTTGAGTTTGCATTAAATTTATGGTAGAGTGCATATCTGCTTGAAAGTCATGAAGTGATTTAAAATCTTTGGTTATTTTGGATTTGGTTAAAAGTGATTTTATTATGGAGAATTTAATTTGGCCTGGTGTTGCATAACATCTCTCCAACTGCTGCCATGCTTTTTCATAAAATGTTTTACTCTCTTGCTTATTTGAATGGCAGGGTTTCCACTCAAATGTTGTTTTAGGTAGGCAAATTTCTCTTGTTCAGAAAGACCTATGTTGTCATAAATGTTTCTGAATGAGGCCTTAAAGTTTTGAAATTTAGAGGGATTTCCATCAAATGGTAATATTTGAAGCTCAGGAATTTTAGTAGCTATTCTTGGTCTAGGCTTGGCTTTGGCAATGTTTTCTTTTTTAGTTGTTAATGCTTATACCATCTGATGTATTTCAATTTTGTAATAAATGATTTTTCATCTAGTTTCTCTTGTTTAGCCTCTGAGAAGCCTTCAGAACAAACACATTAAGGATTTCCTTATCTAAATTTTGTAACTTGTCCAGTTGTGAGGACAAAAGCCGAGCATATTCAAATTTTTTTGTTCCTCAGTCCAATCATCCAATTTTTCTTTGATTGTAGCTAAAAGTTTAGTAGCTGAGGCTCTGATTACTCCCCTCTTTTTCACCAATTTACTAGTTTCAGGAGCTTCCACATCACTTCCCAACCATGATGATACTGTCTCCATACTTTTTTCTGGAGTGGCTTCAGTTTCATTACCCATTTTTTAGGTTTAATATTATAAATGATATTATGAATGATATTATCAATGATATCTATAATTAAATTTTCAGACTATGTAAAAAATTTAATTCACTGGATTTAAAACTATTGTACCAGAAATAAAACAAAAAAGAGTAACCAACTTCTTGACTGGCATTTAGAATTCTCAGACTTTATACATCTCAAAGGAAGCCTTCCAAACTTCGTCACACTTGCAGAGTTTTGTATCTTGGTCTATTTTCGAAGTTGGTGCTAGATCAAGGAGTAGTATCGATGCACAGATGGTGCTAAGAACTTTTATGATATGCTCCAAAAGATCCTGAATTTTTCTCACAACAAAGCCAGAGAGATAGCCCTAAAAACCCTCTACCAAAATGCATACTATGCTCACCCCCTGAGAATGTATTAATTGCCATGCTTGCTGATTCAGACCCACAAACCCACAATATCGCAGTTAACAAGGTACTTTTAGTCAGAGGGAATGAATCAGTTGAAACAGTGATAGACAATGACTTTGAAGTCCCAGAGTTACAGCCTGACTTGAGTGTTGTGAGTGATGGTAGTATCAGGAGTTTCATGGTGCCTAAAATCGATAATGAAGCTTAAGGGTATCTCAAAATGATAAACTTAAATTCACCCGTGATTCATGAGCCCCCTGTCTTAGCATCTCTAACCAATGAACAACTCATAAACATAAGAAAGGAAGCACAAACTCAACCAGCCTTGTCATAATCAGGCTGTAGAGAGGCACATTAAACTTGTAACAGAGGCTTCCTCAACCGTGGTAGGATTTGAACATCGTGATGACATTTGACAAAAGATAAAATTGAGAAAACTGATGAAAGTATTCAATACGAAAATGGGTCATTCCATGTCAGTTCAATGGCAAAAAAAACGTAACCATCACTGATTTTTTTGAAAATTGGCACACTTATAGATCTCTGAGAAAAACAGAATGACGCTTGTTTCAACACTCTAGGTCATATGATTCCAGAGATATAGCCCTTCGAATTTTGTAAAAAAAAAAGGTTAATTTCCAAGGTCATACCATATTTCAACATGAAATATCTCGGCTCCTATTGCACTTACAGAGACCATTTAAACACTATTTTAAAGCTTTTAAGCAGATCTACAGCTTTGTTTCTATTCATATTTTACCTCAGTGCTCAGTGGTAAAAAAAAGTTGATCTTATTTTTGACCTTTGACCTTGTGTAGGTCATTTGATGTCACAACCGATTTTTTTTCTCCTTTCACCCAATTTTGGGTACACATGTCTACCTTAACCTAGAACAAGATTTTTAGTGTTGATTAAGTTAGTATAGATGCTACAGCCATTTCAGTGGACCATACCTACCTCCATTTTGACCAAGTACCTTTTTCCACTAAACTTTGGAGCGCCATTTCTTTGGAACTGTTTGAGCTAGAGTGTTGAAAAAAATATCTAGATTTTTCTTACTGAGATATATAAGGTCTGCTAATTTAAAAAAAAATCAGTAATTATCTAACCTAACCCAGTTATTTGGTCAAATAAGTTTCCGGCCCTATTATAAAATTTTATTTTTTTTGTATATTTCAGAGAATTATATAATATAGGTAATTTAAATTACATAATTAATTAATTTATATGGACATTCAAAAGTGTGAAGAACTTCGCACCTGCTATCCTGTTTAAAGGTAAAGCTATGTACGTATATAAGTACCTTATACTAGGCTATAGGTACTACCCTATAGAATAAGTTCAGTTTTAAGAGTTAGATGAGTTTAAATAGAATTACTTAACTGTGTATTTATTCACTGTGTAGAACAGTATGTACCCATGTGAAAATAAGCTTATTTAAACCTTGGAGCAAGGATTTTTTTGGCATCTGTATTTATTCCAATCTGTAAATCAAACTGCACATTTTTTCTTGTTGTAGACCTCTGAAACAAGATCAGTAGGTCCCAAGTTTTATTTGTGCCATCTAAGCAAAAATAGCTTTTAACAGGGTTGGATACAATGAATAATTATACAGGAATACCTCGGATAAGACGGTTAATTCGTTCCGCCGACATGCCGCACTGTTTGAAACCGCCCTGTTCGAGGCATGTTTTAATGGGAAATACTGTAGGTCGTTCCAAGACATTTTAAATTACGTTTTTGGATGATTATTTTCGATAATTATAATGATTTAACATGTTTAAATATGAAATAAAACAATAAGAATGCAAGATCACCAGTTGAAAATTCTTTTGTAGGAACATCTTCTGCTTCTGCATCTTCCTCTTTCGCTTCTTCTTCTTCATGAACTCGTTGTTGTTCTAGATTGATTAGAGTTTCATTGTCTAGATCTTTCGAATGCGATTCAATGCACTCGATAACATTTGGTGCATCAACATTTTCGAATCCAAGATCCTTCCCAATGCTAACAATGTCGGTTGCAACTCCTGCAATGTGATTTTCGAAACCACGAAAATCAGTTGCACAATGTGGTGTAGAATATTTTTCCACACTGCTCGCATATTACTCGCAGTGACTTCAAGCCACGCTTGATTGATGTTTTCTATAACATTTCTGATGTTATAATTTTTCCAAAAACTTGTAGTATAGACCGCGCGCGGGTTGTTTGAAACTTAATATATCGTCGCACTGACATTCCTTTTATAAATATCTTAAATATTACATTAAATAATTAATTTTATATTATAATATTCAATCCGTCCTATTGCGAAATCCGTCCTGTTTGAAACCGTCTTATCCGAGGTATTCCTGTAATTGTATTTTTAATTAATTGATCCTAATTTCCATTAATTAATTGTAATTGATTCAAAATAAAATAAAAATAAAGGTAATTGATTTTTGAGCTATAACTGATGTAATTGATCAATTAATGTCAATTGTTAAAAATTATACCCCTAGATCTGGTAGTCATACATAATCCAATGAAAATAAACCTTCAAATGATAGTTTATTTAGTTATACTTAGATATATATTTTTATAGATATACTGTATATTTATTTTAGATATATAGAATAGATAGTTACATTTGTGTAATTGTAATTGATTCAGACAAAATTAATTGTAATTGCAATTGATCTTGTGAAGTACAATACTAACTAATTAATTTGAAGAAAAATAAAAAAATTGTAATTGTTTCCATTTTATGTAATTGAACCCAACCCTGGCTTTTAAGCGACTTATGTTTTTTTTTTCTTTTTAGATAAACATGGATTTCAGCAGTTTGAATATGGGCAGGTTCTGTTGTGACCCATTTAAAAAACACAAAGGAAAAGTGAAAAAAGGCATTCGTGCATTGACTAAAAATTTGATTGATCAAAATCCTGAATTGAAACTAACAAATAAATAATCATAAAGCATATGCAACTTGTCGAAATATACTAGCAAATCGTCCATCCCCAATGCCTGAATGTAAACCACTTGAAAAATCACCATCCACCTCATCAAGTGCCCCATCTGAGCTAGAAACTGTTGGAGATGTAGTTGAAATGCAGTATGAGCTTAGTAAATTCAATGCTTCATTGGCCACACTTGATGAGACCCCAATAAAACCATGTAAACTCTCTGACAGCACTGGTTACGCAAAGAGAAAGTTGAGGATAGTAGTAGTTGTGAAAAGAAAGCTTGAACTTGCAACTAAACAACCAATTTCATGCAGTGACTCAGATGATACAGAACTGGAGATTCTTCAACAACTAAAAGAGAAATTTAATCAAGTGACAAGTTGAAGTAAAAAACTGACAATTCTTACTATCCTACCAAAAAGATGGACACAAATAAAGATCAGAGAAGAATTTAAGTGCTCAGATTACATGGCTAGGCAAGCAAAGAGTTTGGTGAGGGAGAAGGGAGTGCTTTCAACTCCTAATCCACATTTTGGGAAATGCCTGAATAGTGAAACTGCTGTTGAATAATGATCTCAGTTTTTGTCTAAGGTCAAATCTTTGGTAGGATAAATAATTACATGGAAAGGCGTATACAAATACTTTATTATTATTATAAATATAACAATAATGGCTTCCATAAAATATATTGTAAATACCTAATAACTGCCTTTTTTAAATATAAAGTTATGTTGATGCCTGCAAAAAACTTCACTTTTTTTCTACGTGAAGGTCAAAATATGAAAATAAAAACTGTCTATTAGAGTGGGTTTTTATTTTCATATATTGATGCCTCTTTTTTCATGGTTTCTCCAAGCTAGACAAGAATCAGTTCTTATAACTCTATTGGTAAAAATAAAGGAATAGGTTATTTTAATATACATATTAAAAGGCAAATTGTCTTAAAAATAGCAGACATTATAGATCTCAGTGAGACAAATCTAATAGTACTTTTTTCTCAACACTCTAGCTCAAACAGTTCCAAAGAAATGGCGCTCCAAAGTTTGGTAGAAAAAGGTACTTGGTCAAAATGGAGGTAGGTATGGTCCACTGAAATGGCTGTAGTGTCTATACTAACTTAATCAACACTAAAAATCCTGTTCTAGGTTAAGGTAGACATGTGTACCCAAAATTGGGTGAAAGGAGAAAAAAATTGGTTATGACATTAAATGACCTACACAAGGTCAAAGGTAAAAAATAAGATGAACTTTTGTTTTGACCACTGAGGTAAAATATGAATAGAAACAAAGTTATAGATCTGCTTAAAAGCTTTAAAATAGTGTTTAAATTGTCTCTGTAAGTGCAACAGGAGCTGAGATATTTCATATTGAAATATGGTATGACCTTGGAAAATAACCTTTTTTTATAAAATTCGAATGGCCATATCTCCAGAACCATATGACCTAGTGTGTTGAAACAAGTGCCATTCTGTTTTTCTCACCAAGATCTATAAGTGTGCCAATTTTTAAAAAAAAATCAGTGATGGTCAAGTTTTTTCGACCCAAAATTCCATTGAACTGACATGGAATGACCCAAATACAATATTTTGAAGCTGTTTAGATGATTATTTTTTATTACTTTGTTTAATGAGTGATACTTTAGATTAATCTTAAGTTGATCTGTAATATTTTCAGTAGAAAACTGTACATATTTACTACAAATTATCTAAAAAAAAAAAAAAAAAAAAAAAAAAAAAAAACTGTGGAATTTTTTATGTATTATTGAGCCTGCAGCCCTCTGCAAATGTTTTAATCTGTTTCAGAGGTAAAAAATACATCATAAACAGTTTTTAAATTGTCTTTCTATCATGTCCAGAACCTGAGACAGGTTATTGGGTTTAAATTTTGGTCATGCGCACATACAATTTGTATAAATTGGCTGGTGTGGTCACAGTTTTTTATGCAACCACCCAAAATCAGTTTTAAAGTTTAATCCTAGACAAAAGAAAACTATCTAGACCACCTCAATTTTGATCCTGGCACTTTTGATTTTTTCACTCCACCCTTGTAGTTACCTCTACACAATCCAGAATTATTCAAGTAGAGGCATTACTTTTCAGCCCATTGTGTGTATATATATACACACACACACACAGAATTTTGTCTGTGGTATATACTACACATTGGTATATCAATAAGATGACATAACATCCTATCTCAAAGGCTCATTCTCTTTTCATGACCATGACAAATAACATACCAATTTTACAATTAGAAAATAGTTGAGAGAAATATAATTTCTCATTTTAAAAATCACTGCATAAACATAATAGATATGGTAAAGTACTATATCACAATACTAAAAAAAAATACTTTGACCTAGATCTTAATTCCATACCATACCTTTTTAAATTTACAAATTAAGTAAGGATGATTAGAGCAAGTGGAGCCTAATAAAAAATAAACCAACCTAAATTTAAACTCTTTAGTATCATAATCTAAAAAATTTCTAATTAGCAAAACTTTTAAGTTAGGATTTGAGTTCTTGTCTGAAAAAATGAATTTAGCCTATTTTGACTATGATACTGTATATATTCCTTAAAAAAATGTGGCAAGTGTAATCTTAATACCAGAAAAAAAAAAACTTACTTTGCTAAGTTTTCCTAAAGTGGAAATTAAATCTGCCCACTCACTCGTGCTTTCAAAATTTCTTAAAGCTTTATCAACAGATGCAACATATGCACGATATTTAGAATCTTCAAGGAGTTCATATTCTTCCCAAGCAAGGCCACTCATCTCAAAAATTAATATTACCTATAAAGTAAAAATATGCATGATTAAATATATAGACTTTTGTGGTTAATTCTATATAAGCAGGGCTACTTAATTTAGATCATGTACCTATAATCCTTATTCAACCTTGAAAATGCGATAATATATTAAAGGCTTTTCAAAAAGTTGAGAAAATTTCAGTCTCCACTCTCACTCCTGCTCTACTCCTTTTAATACTGTAACTTATCTGAGGCCTGCTAGTAGTAATGCAGCATTTTTTTTTAGTGGGTGGGGGTTGTAAAGTTTTTCACAACCTCCCCTGATTTTCAAATCCCCCTGGGGGTTGTGAAGTCTCCCCCCCCCCCCCCCCCCCCCCCAATTTTCAAGTCCTATCTGGTTCTTCTCCCTCCACAGGAGTCTAGTTAGTAAGCCTGTTAACTGTAAAAATACCATAACTGCGCCAGACCTTGTTTGATCTTGGAACCTGGAAGCCTATTGAAAGGTTATGAAACCAGAGTACATTGCCAGGTAGACAGGCTGAGATTAATACAGACGTGTCCTTTTGGAAACCAAGGGAGTTTGGAAAGCCTTTAAAGGTATGGGGTCATTCCATATCATTTCAAACGCCTCTGGGCATGACCATCCCTGATTTCCTTGAAAAATTTTTTGTAAGGAGGGCTATGTGAGATATGGTCAGAAAATAGTTTTCAGACCTGCCTGACCCCTGGCACTCATGTTCTGGGGTTGCAAAATATTGACACTCTGGCCCAAGTGCCATTTTTCAAATGCATGTATCTTGGGAACCAATAAAGATAGAAAAGTGGTTTTGGTGTCAAATTAAAGAGAAAAGAAAGCTCTATCACTTCTATTAAACAAAACATCCTCTAAAATTAAAAAGTTTGAAGATGACCTTCACATTTGACCTTCATAAAAAAAAATGCCCATCCCTGATTTTTAAATCAAAATTCTTTTTGGATGCCATCCACTGTGGTTAACAACCTCTGAAAGCTTCATAACTGGCCAAGACATAATAAAAAAGTTACATCCATTCCAATGAGACCATTTTTGTCAAAAAATGTACCATACCCCTGAGTGCCAATTTTCAGAAATTAATATCTCAGTCACTATTGAACTTAGAACGATGTTTTTAACATCATCTTGTAGATGTCATGAATATCTATCATCTTTATAGATAGACTCTGTACTGAACGGACGCATTTCCTGAGCTCTCTGATATTGCATCTACTTTTGTATATTGCTGAGAATTTTGCTTTTGGATAGCTTTGAATTTTTATATACTTGCGTTTAAATTCATGTTGTTATAGTTAAGTAATTGAATATTAGTGGTTTTTAGCGATTTAGAAGTTTTCATAGCGTGCCGGCTTAATTTAACTTATACCTGTGATGGTTTAAACTAATTTTTAACTCCGCGATGCCGTTGCAGAAAGCGTCGTGTTAGGTGTAGGGTTAACCGGTGGTATTCGGAATTTAGGGATTATAACGGCGGTCCTATGGCGATCACCGATAGATCAGTTGTTCTTTTGCGAGTTCATGGAGGAATAAGTTGACATAAAACGCAGTGTACGTGAGGTAGCGGAAAGACTTGCAACGCTTGATGAGGGCAGGGGTAGGGCTATGGTTGACGGAAGCCGAACCAATACTAACGTTGAAGACGTTAGTAATTGAAGGGTGGTGCGTAACCTAGTTTCTAGTTTAGGTAGCTTGTCGGGAAGGTTAGATAGAGTTGAGGAAGAGGTTAGGTAGTCCGAGAGTAGTAGTAGATAGTGAGAGATTTAGAGAGGTTAAGGGTGGAGCTAGGCTATGTACGTTAAGGTGATAGGAATTCCCCCCCTATCAAGGTTTCAAACCCTTTGCCCATTGGAAAGGGACGTGAATGAGGGGGAATCTATTTTAATTGGGGGACTCTTTAGTCGCCACGACAAAGAGTTCGTTGAAACAGCATCCAACCAAGAGGAGGAGTGTCTGTCTCCCAGGGGCCAGGGTTGACAGAGTTAGAGACGGAAATGGATAGGATTTGACATTGCCTCCCATCACTCAATGTTGGTGATGATGGTAGGAGGCAATGACTCGTATAGGCCTGATACGAGAGTGCCTGACCTTTTGGAGAGATTATAGGGGGTTAATTAGGTCCTTGAAGGCGAGAGTCAGATAGGTTGTAGTTCTAAGGTATTTACCCTAGGCACGGGTTGGGTCTTAGAATTACGCCAAAAACAATATTTTTGAATAACAAATTAGAAGAGATTTGTGCTGGGGAAAATGTACCCTTCATAAAGCTGTGGTTGGAATTCAGTGATCCTAGCCTTTTTATAAAAGGCAGGGGGCATTTTAATGAAATAGGTAATGCTAGGCTAGGTAGGTTAATAGATGAAAATGTGCGAAAGCTGTATAGGTTGAAGCCTTCTTTAAACGTTGTGGGTCCGGGGAACGCAGGCCCGACGTGATAAATAGTTTAAAACGCAGGCCTGTGGTAAAAAATAACTTAAACGTCTTTTATTGTAACACGCGTTGTATTAGAAATAAATTAAATGAATTTAAGGCGATAATTTATTCCGGCAACTATGATATAGTTGCTGTCACTGAAACTTGGTTAAATACCATGACTCAGGACTTGTTGGTGGAACTTGATATACCGGGTTTTAAACTCTCTACTAATGATAGGTTACATAGGTTTGGTGGAGGCATTTTGCTGTATATTCGTAATTCCCTTAGGGTTATCGAGGTTAAGTTAGATTTTCCAGCAGCAATTAATGCGATATGTGTTGAAGTTAGGGCGCATAGTATTAGTTTTAATTTTGTTGTTGTTTATAGACCTCCCATTCAACCCCTCGATACAGATACTAGATTTTACTCACTTCTTGGTAATTTTATTGACAATCGGAATAGTATAATTGTCAGAGACTTTAACTGCCCTAATGTTAATTACGAGAATTTTATTGGTAATGAGGAGGGTTTGAGATAGGTTGAGTTTATGGACGATAACTTTTTACGACATAGTTACCGAACCAACGCACGGTGATAATATTTTAGATTTGGTGATGACGAACGGTGAGAATATAGTCAAAGGTTTAGAAGTAGGCGAGAGTTTAGGATGTAGTGATCATCAAATTCTTAGGTTTAAGTTATTGATAGAAAGCACTTAGGATAGTAACGTAATAGAAGTCCCTGATTTTTGTAGGGCTAATTTTGATAGTTTTGTGGATAGAATGAGAGTAGTGGACTGGGATAACTTATTTATGGGTAATGACACAAATTTGCGTTGGGTGGCGTTTAAAGAAAGTTTTAGGAATATTGAAAGGAAGTTTATTCCTCGTAGGCCCAAGCGCGTTAGAAATCATGGTAGGCCGAAGTGGTGGACTAGAGAAATAGGCGAGTTCATAAATGAGCGTAATAGAGCGTATAGACTTAATAAGCGCAATGGCATGGCAACTAACTTTAATAGATATATCGAGCTTAGACGTCAGGTTAAAAGATCAGTTAGGAATGCCAAGCGTAATTTAGAGATACTTATAGCTGCGGATAGTAAACATAATCCAAAAAAGTTTTTGAATATGTCAATAATCGTAAGCCGGTAAAAGATAACATAGGCCCTCTAGTGGATGTTAATGGCGCTTTGGCTTCTGACCCTCAGGCGATGGCGGATATTTTCAATAACTTTTTTGCGACAGTTTTTATCGTAGAAGACGTAAATAATGTCCCCGACGTGGACGATATCGTTCCATTTAGTAGCGAGACTATTTTGGATGAAATAACTGTTTATGAGGCTGAGATTGTGCACTATATCGATAGGCTAAAAGTTAGCAAGGCTCCAGGCCCTGATGCTTTTTATCCCAGACATTTGAAAGATTTGAAAGACTTTATCGTAAGCCCCTTAATGAAGATTTTTAATCAGTCACTCGAAACGGGGATTATTCCTGAAGACTTCAAATTAGCTAACGTCACGCCTATTTTTAAAAAAGGCAACCACGCAGTAGCTAGCAATTATAGGCCCATTAGCTTAACGTCAATTGTCGGTAAACTTTTGGAATCTGTAGTTAGGGATCGTATCATCGATCACTTAGAAAGTGATTAATAGTAGTCAGCATGGGTTTCGACACCATAGGTCTTGTTTAACTAATTTGTTAGAATTTTATAACGAAATAGTGCGCGAATATGATAGGCATAGAGCAGCTGATGTTATTTATTTAGATTTTAAAAAGGCGTTCGATACAGTTCCGCATAGGAGACTAATTGCGAAGGTCAAAGTGCACGGTATACGCGGTCAGGTAGCTAACTGGTTAGAAGAATGGCTTCATGCTAGGAGACAGAGGGTCATAGTTAATGGTAGTGAATCAGGGTGGTTAGATGTAGGTAGCGGTGTCCCACAGGGTTCAGTGTTAGGCCCATTGCTATTTATAATTTACATTAACGACATAGATGTAGGATTGACTAGTAACGTTGTGGAGGGTGAACCCTTTCCCCTTTTAGTTCTCAGCCCTTTCCCCCTGGCCTTGATTATTATTATTTATATATTAAATTTCTTTGATTTTTGAATGAAATATTTGTTATAGAAAGGATTTTAATGGTTCTCTCTCTCTTTCCAGCAAACAAATAATGAATAAGAATGATAACTGTTATAAGAAATTAGAAAGATAGTAGTAAACTATTAAGCATTAAGATAATAAATAATAAACATTAAGTACTAAATTATTAATATTAGCAAACAAATAAATAAAGAAATAATGTTATAAGATATGTTAATGTTAATATTTTAATGAATGAAAAGACTAAACAATAAGTTATATAAAGAAATGTTAAACTTGTAAACAAGGAATGAGGAATAAAACAGTTTTATTAAATTAGTATGGGAAAAAGAGTGAGAGTTGGACAGTCGCTTTTAAACCCTGTTAGTAAATGAATAATAAAGTACTAAATTGTTAATTTAACAAACAAACAAACAAATGAAAAGAAGAATAAACAAATTTAGTAAAAGAGACGCTTCTGAGGTTTAAAAGTGTCGGCGTGTGTGTCAAAACTCGAGTTTTGAGAAGTGGAGGGAACCAATTGGCGCATGTGTGGAAATATAAATAATAAAAAATATAGTTTAAGAGGGTAATTTGACAAGAGAAAATAAAGAACATAACAGAGGAAACTAAAGTCAGGCTGGATTTGTCTGAGGCTGAAGACCGTTATTGGACCAAGGGAACTTTAAGTTCTGTTAGGAAGGGGATGCCGGAGATAGTGAACCACTAACAGAAGGAAGCTATTCTGGCAAGTAAGAAACTGTTGGTGGCAGGAGCCAGCAGTCGTGGAATCGGAGGTCTGGGCAGCGAGCCTGGATCCAACAACCCTTCAAGGTAAGCAGCCTGGTTTCGTGGAGTTCTTAAACAAAAGAAAAAATTCTTATTCGTGGTGCGGCCGTTAGGTTACTCCGAATCCCACCACATAAAATAAGTGGCGCCCGAACAGGGACTTCCACTCAGAAAAGTGGGTTGTTTCCTGGTTGGGTTGTATAGAAGAAGAGTGAAAGAGTAGTTGTAGGTTGGGTGTAGTAGTAATAGAGTAGAAGTGAAGTAGGGTAGCATCTTTAGAGATGCCTACCAAGGAGGAGTTAGAAAGGAGGTTGAGGGAGATAGAGGAGGCATTAGAGGTAGAAAAGGCTAGGAACCATCAGTTAGAGTTACAGAAGGCAGAATTTGTTTTGGGGAAATTGCAGAGTAGATTAGAGGAACAGAGTAAAGAATTAGTAGTTTGTCGTCAAGAGATGGAAGAAAGAATGATTGAGAGTAAGAAAGAGATGGATGATGGGTTAAAGGCAATGGTTAAGAGAATGAGTGAGTTGGAGGGCAAGCTTGATGGGAAAGTGAAAAAGGAAGGGAAGGGGGTTTTGAAGGGGAAAATAGTAAGGGTGTTGGTAGTAAGAAAGGGGCACATCTAAAGGATGTAGCAGTAGGGGGCCTGGAAGGAGAAGGGAGTGAAAGCGTGAGTGAGGGGAAAGAAGAAAGACCTTACAAGGTGATGGTGCATTCCACCCCTAAGGAGGGTAAGAAGAAGCTTGAGGGTGAGGATCAGAGGGAGAAAGGTAAGAGGATGGAAGGGCAGGCTAAGAGGGGCAAGGCGGGAATGAAGGGGGCTCGGAGGGCATCTGGTAAGAGGGCTTCTCGGAAGGTTCAACGCTGCGTTAGCGCAGATGACTCCCTCTATTCCAGCATTGAGGACAGTATGTATGAGAGTGAGAGTGAGACTGAAACTGAGAGTGATACGAGTGAGGGTGTAAGAGTGCATAAGGGAATCTTAATTAGGGAGATTCCGAAGGTTGCAAAATTTAATGTTTATAGTGGGAGAGATGTACAAGAGTTTTTGAAAGAGTATGAACGTTATTGTAAGAGCAAGTATCCAGACGCTCCTGAGTATTGGGTGAAAGAGATGGGTGACTGTTTGGAAGGTAGGTTGCTAGAGTTTTACAATGTTGTTGTAAATTCAGGAGTGCCTGTGAAGTATGAGGTGTTAAGGGAGAGATTGGTGGAGCAAGTGTTAAGAATAAGAGGGGGTGTGAAATATCGAAAGAAGGATGATTTTGAGAGAGCAAGGATGCAGAAGGGGGAGAGTATTGATTTGTATGCATATAGACTTGAAACTTTGGCGAGAAAGAAATTTGGAGATGATGGGATAGATGAGAATAAAAGGTTGGTAAGAAAGTTGATTGAGACAGTACCTGAGAGTGTGAGAGAGTTTTTGAATGTTAAGAGGAAAGAGTGTGTAAGAGTGAGAGGGACACGTTTGAAGTGGCATGAAATCTTGGAATTGTTAGAGGACCGAGTGTATGAGAGTGTGATTGGGCGTAATAGGGAAGCAGATGTGCGAATGGGGACAGCGATGAGGGAGGAACAAGTACCTGTGTTTCCTAGTTATGCGGACGCATTAAGAAATACTAGGCCAGGTCACCCTCCAGTTAGCCAAGCATCCATGGCCCAAAACCCAATGGAAATGCTGGCTAACTTTGTGAACGAATTCACAAGGGTGTATGGAGGGTCGGCCATGCAACAACCAGGGCCTCCTCCCACATCGGGTCCCAGAATGAATGGTCCGATGCTGGGGCAAACGTATAGAAGGCAAGGGCTTCAAGGCCAGTCAACAATGAATGAGCAAAGAGGGCCAGTGAATGGAGGGAATATGGGGAATGTGAGAGGGTGTGCATATTGCGGTAGAGGGGGACATAGTATAGAGACCTGTAGAAGAAGAGTGGGTGCGTGTTTTGCATGTGGGCAGATGGGACACATGGCGTATGAATGCAGAACACCTGGGTATGAATGTAGGGCATGTGGGAACTTTGGGCATATTGCCCGGTTCTGTCAAGCCCAACAGCAGGGTGCTCCGGCACCGGCGGGAGGGAGTCCTGTCTCTCATGCAGGAAATCGGCCAGTGTCAGCCATGCCAGCTCCTCAACCTCAGAGGCAGGGCCCTCAAGGGGGTGCTGTCACTGGAAATGGCGAGGCTGGTCCCAGTACGGGAAAC
Source organism: Bathynomus jamesi (assembly GCA_023014485.1). Taxonomy (NCBI): domain Eukaryota; kingdom Metazoa; phylum Arthropoda; class Malacostraca; order Isopoda; family Cirolanidae; genus Bathynomus; species Bathynomus jamesi. The sequence goes on along the minus strand of JAJOZX010000034.1, from coordinate 600,545 downwards.
GCATAGGGCAGGGGCCTCTCATTGGGGTTGGGGTCCCTGCTTCTCTGAATGATGAATGTGTATTTGAGGCATTAGCAGGATGGTGTCAAGTGAATAAGGAAGTGAGAGCGAGTGAGAAAAAGGCAGTGTATGGTTATTCCTGTTGAATGGGGAGGGAGTGTATGGAGGGCATTAGTGGATACAGGATGTTCACCTAATTTAATAAGTAAGCAAGGAATTGGATGTTTGTGTAAAGAGAATGAATTAGGAAGAGTGAATTGGGGAGTAACTGGGGAAATTAAAGGGGTTGGGAACATCCCAGTACGAGTGTTGGGAGAGGTGCAGATTAAAGTGAAAGTGATGGGGTGTGAAATGGAAGAATGTGTGCTTTATGTGGTTGATAAGGAGAGTGAAAAGTATGACATGATTCTGGGGTATGAGTTTTTGAAAAAGAATCGATTGGTGATCCATCCTGCTAGACGTATGATTGAGTGGAAAATGAGTTGGGTAAGTGTGAATTCTATGTGGGGAGAAGTGAATCGGATTGGATGAGGGTAATAAAAGGGTATGAGGTGAGAGCATCTGAGAGTGTAAATCTGGAAAAGGGAACCCCAGCATTGGTGCATGTTGAGTGGCCAGTGAGTGATAATAGAAGAAAAAGGCAGGGAAGCATGATTTTTGTGAATGGTATGGATGCATCCTATAAAGTGAAAAGAGTTGGGCATGTGTATGATGGTATAATTGATGAGAGTAACCCATGGATTTGTGTGCAAGCTAGGGAAGATGGGGGTGCATGGCGAAAGAGAATAAATGAGGGGGATGTGATAGGGAGAGCATATACAGTGATTGAGGAAGTATGTGAGGAGGGAGAAAATGGAATACAAACGGATGAACGAGGGCAAGAATGTGGGGAGGAATGGACGACTGAACAAATCAGAAAGGAGGTGATTGTTGGCGAACAGTTGAGTGAGAGTGAGCGAATGCAGGTGTGGCAGTTGGCAGGGGAGAAAAGGAGCGTATTGGCCCGAGGAGATGATGACCTCCGTTTAACAAAACTACCTCCCTTCAGGATCCAGTTAACGGATGAGACTCCGATCTACCAAAGGCCAAGACGGTTCTCCCCACCAGTAATGAATGAGATAGAAGAGCAGTGTGAGGAATTAGAGAGAATGGGAGTGATTGAACAGAGCACAAGTCCGTGGAATAGTAGAATAGTGCCTGTGCGGAAACCTGATGGAAGGATTCGCTTGTGTGTGGACTATCGAATGGTGAACGAAAGGACAGTGAAAGACAGGTTTCCGATGTGCTTGATAAATGAAAGTGTATACTCTTTGCATGGAAAGAGGGTGTTTAGTAAATTGGACCTATTGAGGGGATATTACCAGATGCCGGTTGAGCCAGAGTCTCGTCCCATAACTGCTTTCTCCACAGCCAGGAATCATTATATGTTCCGTGCTCTCTCGTTCGGACTTACAGCTGCACCTGCTGCATTTCAGAGAGCAATGAATCGTGTTCTTGGTAAGTTTGCAAGGGAAAATGTCATATGTTTTATAGATGACATTTTGATTATGACAGAGACATTTGAGGAGCACCTGAAGATAATGAGAGAGGTACTGCAAGTGTTGGATGAAGTCGGACTACGAGTGAAACCAAGTAAGTGTGAGTGGTTCAGGGAAAGTGTGGCATTTCTGGGGCACAAGGTGAGTTCGAGTGGTATACGAAAGAGTGGGGAGTATATGGAAAAAGTCAGGGAGTTCCCGAAACCTCGGACAGTTCGTGAACTTAAATCTTTTCTGGGACTTGTAGAGTTTCAGAGGAAATTTATAGCGGGCTGCTCTGGGATTTCGAAACCCCTGACCGAAGTGACTGGAATGAAAGGTAGTACTCAGTTGGTGTGGACGGAGAAGATGAATGAAGCATTTGAGCAATTGAGAGTGGAAGCAGCGAAAGATGTGGAGTTGGCTTATCCGGACCTGAGTGAAGGAGCGAGTTTGCTAGAATTGTATACAGATGCGAGTGGATTTTGTATGGGTGGGTGCTTGTGCCAGTTGCAGGGAGAGGAAGGACAGGAAGGAAGGAGAGTAATTGGGTATGTATCTAAAGCATTCAGTAAGGCAGAGCGAAAGTACAGTACAATTGAGAGAGAACTTGCGGCAATGAGGTTTTGTGTGAAAGCTTTCAAGTCATTTTTGTATGGAATGAAATTTATTTTAAAGACTGATCATCAGCCCTTGGTATATATGGAGAGAATGAAAGTTGTGGATGGAAGAATTGCTAGAACTTTGCTTGAGTTGAGTGAGTTTGATTATAAGATTGAGTATGTGCCAGGGGAGAGGAATTGTATGGCTGACCTATGTCAAGAATACCTGGGGTGAATGAAAGGTGTGAGAAAGAGGTGGTCGACCCTGAGTATTTGCCAGTGGGAATAGTAAAGTTGCATGAAAGTAGGGGGGGTGGCGACAGTTTGTTTGAAAGTGTATGGTATGGGTTGAAAGATTTGAAATTGGATGGGTTAAAAATGAGAATACCAGGGAGTGTGAATGAATTGCGGACCTTGGTTATGAATGAAGCGATTAAGAAACCAGAAAGGATGGGTGTTTGTAAGGTCCGCAATTATGTACGTGAGCTGAAAGCCATGGGGAGCCCGGGTATTTTTCCTTTTCAAGAGGTCCTCATGGTGGTCAGCTCATTGTTTAGTGTTGAAGTGTATGTGCATTATGGTAATGATTGTCCGATTGTGTATAAAGATGAAAGGATCGAGGAGAAAGGAGCCCTGATTTTGCATTTGCAGTGTATTAGTGGTGTACATTACAATTGGGTGAGTGAAAGGAAGAGGTATAAAAGCATAGTGCCAGGTGAAAATTTGGAAAGGGTTTTGGATGAAGTTAGAGCTGCACAGAGAGAGTCAGAGGGAGAAGGTTGTATGGAAGTAGGTATGTTAGAGGGGCCATGGATGATACGTGACTGTGTGGATGAGGTAGAGCTCAGCCCTTCTGTGGTTCCTGTAAGGGTTCCAGAAGGTCCTATTGAGCTCTACAGGGGTCTTGTGGATACAGGTGCCCAAATCAGTCTGGTGAATGAGCGAGTGTTGTGTGATTTAGATGAAGAGAATGTGCCTGTATCCCGAGAAAGAGTGGGTGTGAGAATACGTGGTATCGGAGGGGGAACAGTCGCGTCACATGAAGCTGTGCAGTTGAGGGTGGGATTAGGTGCATGTAAAGAGGTATGGGAGCACAAGTTCATAGTCTTGAAAGGGGAATCAATGCCCTGGGATTTTCTACTGGGAATTGATTTCCTTGAGAATATGAACTTGATGTGGATGTTGGTCAGGGCTCAGTAATGAGAGAAGGAGAACATGTGGTCAGTATGGGAATGTTTCCGAGCACAGGTATAGATGCTGTGTTAGTGGGAGCAATTGAGTTAGAGGTGGAAGACCAGTGTGAAGTGTTGAGAGATGAAGATATTTTAGATATGCAAGAGGGAGATGAGGTGATATGCAAGTTGAGAGAATATGTGTATAATGGTAGATGTGAGAGAGTGGTCAAAAGAGGTGGAAGAGTATAAAAGGTATGCGAAAAAGTTGGCTGTATGGATGGGAGTGCTATATTATATGAGGGTAAATAAGGTGGGTGAGACAGAGAGTGTGCCAGTGATGACATTTGAGGGTATGGTAGGATTGGTGATTATTACACATAGGATGTATGGGCATGTGGGAAAAAACAAGTTATGGGAATTGATGAAAGGAATGGTTTTCCACCCTAGGCTGGGACTGGTTGTTGCAGAAGTGGCAACTACTTGTGAGAGTTGCCAAAAGCGAAAATACCAGTCCCAGCATAGCCCCCCCCAGTGCGAAAGATTGAAGTGAAAGAACCGTGGGAGCTTGTGGTGGTTGATATTGTGAGTATGCCGAGAACGAGTAGAGGGAAAGTTGGAATATTAGTAGGGGTCGATCACAAGAGTAAGTTTGTGTATGTTGCTGCGTTAGAGAATAAAACAAGTGAGCATGTTGCGAGAGTGATGAGAGAGAGTATGTTACCAATGATGCTTGGAAGGCCGCGTAAGTGTTTAACAGATAATGGGCCTGAGTTTAGGGGTGCTAGTTTTGAGAGAATGTTGAGTGAGAATGGGATAGAGCATGTTAGAATAACTCCGTATATGTCTGCTTCGAATGGTTTGGCTGAGAGAACGGTGAAAACGATAAGTGAAATGCTGCGTGTATGTAGGGAAGGGGCTGAGTGGGATGCTGAGTTGGCAAGATTGCCTGGTGCTACAATTCGACATACCACTCAGCCATTCAAACTTCCCCAAGAAGGTATGTGTCTACATTTGGAAGGTTTGTGCAAAAGGATATACGATTAAATGAGAATACATGTGATAGATGGAGAGAGGCTGGTGTGCATTTTCGGTCATTTGGTGTTGGTGAGCTTGTTTTGAAAGAGGTGCATGAGGCTGGAAGAAGGAATGAGTATAAGTTGGCGCAAAAGTTTGAGGGTCCATTTGTGGTGAAAAAGGTATGGGAGAATGGGGTAACGTATGTGATTGAGAGGGAGCAAGAGAATGGACAGTGTGAAGAAGTAAGAGCACATCATCGGCAGTTGCGCAAATGGCGAATACCTCCAGAGAACATCGTATGTCACCCAATGTATGATATGTGTGAGAGGATGGAACAAAAGAAAGCGCTAGAAACCAAGAACATGATGGGAATCCAGGATGAATGGATGGATGCAGATCTGGAGTTCTTGATTGTGTCAAAGCGGGCAAAAAGGAAGAAAAAGGTGAGAAGAAAGGGAATGAAAGGCGAGAAAGCCAGGCAGATAGGTGAAGTATATGAGCTGAAGGATTCCCAGTTGGACTCTGGAACAGCCACAGGTGAGGCAGAGTTAGAATGGGATGTTCGGGACTTTGGTGGTTCATGGTGCCAGCCTGGTCCATCCGGGGAATTCTCGTTTGAGGGTTTTGGGGTCTCAGACCTTGAGGGCCTTTCTTTTCTGGGATTTTCCGAGGGTGGAGGAGAAGAGAGAAGAAGGGAAATCTTCTTCACTCAGAAGTGGAAAGATTGTGTCAGGGAGGGGGCATTAAGAGTGTGGGATTTACAATTCTTGAGAGTGAGAGTGAAAGGGAAAATGTATGTGAGAGAGAAAGGAGTGTAACTGAGCAAAGTATTGTGACCTTAATGGAAATTGTGAGGGATGAATGGGGAGTAGATAGAGGTGAAGGAAGTATAAATGAAAGAATGAGGGAGAGAATGAATGTGATTGATTTTTGTGAGGAAGTGAGAATGTTATTGCTTGAGATAGAAGAAAATGTGTTGAATAAAAGCTTAGATGTAGAATTAACAAGTAGTATTAGAGAAGATATTAAAAGTAGATGGGTTAGAATGATAGAGAAAGTGCAACAGTGTTTAGGGAGTGGTGATGGTAATGTAGTATAAAGTATTGGCGTAGTGTTCTGTAGGAAAAAAAAATAGTAGTATTGTATGATGTGTGAAAGAGTGAGTGGTTGGAAATTCAACCAGGTGGCAGCCTACATTTTGAGGCCAGAAGCTGGGCTGTGCTTGAAGGAGGAAGGTGCCTGGGTGAGTTCCCAGACCTGCTGATACCTGCCTCTGGTGATTTGCTGCTTTCAACCTCATTCCTGGTATTGTAAATAGCTATTGTAAATAACTATTAAAAAATTAAATTGTAGGTATATTTTTTTAGTATAACGTAAATTATTAAAGAGAAAGTAATTGTTAGCCAGCTGTTAGTCCTAAATATTGAATGTTTGAATGTTTACTGTATTTGTTAAATATAAAGATTATTAAATAACTGAATTATAATTTAAATAAATAAATGATTTATAAAGTAAATTTGTAAATATGTTATTCTTATGATAGCCATGTATGTAATTAATGATTTAAAAGATTTAAAATTGAAAACAATTATTTTTGAAAAAAAAAAAAAAAAAAAAAAGTATATATATATATTTGAAAATTGATTTTTCGGAAAAAAAAAAGAGGGTATCTATGTAAATAATTTGTTAATAAATATTTTGGTATAAAAATTGTAAGGAAAGGAAGAGAGAACCATATTAGGGTAATATAGTAGGTGTGTAGGCTATATGGCAAGACAGGTGGAAAGGAGCGTGGGGGGGGAAGATGTGGAGGGTGAACCCTTTCTCCTTTTAGTTCTCAGCCCTTTCCCCCTGGCCTTGATTATTATTATTTATATATTAAATTTCTTTGATTTTTGAATGAAATATTTGTTATAGAAAGGATTTTAATGGTTCTCTCTCTCTTTCCAGCAAACAAATAATGAATAAGAATGATAACTGTTATAAGAAATTAGAAAGATAGTAGTAAACTATTAAGCATTAAGATAATAAATAATAAACATTAAGTACTAAATTATTAATATTAGCAAACAAATAAATAAAGAAATAATGTTATAAGATATGTTAATGTTAATATTTTAATGAATGAAAAGACTAAACAATAAGTTACATAAAGAAATGTTAAACTTGTAAACAAGGCATGAGGAATAAAACAGTTTTATTAAATTAGTATGGGAAAAAGAGTGAGAGTTGGACAGTCGCTTATTAAACCCTGTTAGTAAATGAATAATAAAGTACTAAATTGTTAACAATTTAACAAACAAACAAACAAATGAAAAGAAGAATAAACAAATTTAGTAAAAGAGACGCTTCTGAGGTTTAAGTGTCGGCGTGTGTGTCAAAACTCGAGTTTTGAGAAGTGGAGGGAACCAATTGGCGCATGTGTGGAAATATAAATAATAAAATCTATAGTTTAAGAGGGTAATTTGACAAGAGAAAATAAAGAATATAACAGAGGAAACTAAAGTCAGGCTGGATCTGTCTGAGGCTGAAGACCGTTATTGGACCAAGGGAACTTTAAGTTCTGTTAGGAAGGGGATGCCGGAGATAGTGAACCACTAACAGAAGGAAGCTATTCTGGCAAGTAAGAAACTGTTGGTGGCAGGAGCCAGGAGTCGTGGAATCGGAGGTCTGGGCAGCGAGCCTGGATCCAACAACCCTTCAAGGTAAGCAGCCTGGTTTCGTTGAGTTCTTAAACAAAAGAAAAAATTCTTATTCGTGGTGCGGCTGTTAGGTTACTCCGAATCCCACCACAACGTGTCAAAATTCGCGGATGATACTAAAATAGGCGGTAAGGTTGTTAATGAGGACGATAGTAATAGGCTCCAAGACGATGTAAATAGGATTATGGAGTGGACAGATAAGTGGCAGATGCAATTTAATGTAGATAAATGTAAAGTTTTGCATATAGGTTCTTGCAACAATAATTACACATACACGATGTATGATAGGGAGTTAGTGAGCGTTGATGAGGAGGTAGATTTAGGCATACGCGTATCTAAGGATTTAAAGGTTAGGAACCAGTGCCTGGAGTCTTGCGCAAAAGCTAATAGGATGTTAGGCTTCATAATGCGTAATTTCGAATTTAAATCAAAGGATATTATATTGCCCCTTTACAAGTCCCTAGTCAGGCCTCATTTAGAATATGCCGTTCAGTTTTGGTGCCTGTATTTGCGTGAGGATATTGATAGGTTAGAAAGGGTTCAGCGTCGTGCCACGAAACTGATTCCATCATTGCGCAATAAGCCTTATTAAGATAGGATTAAAGTGTTAGACCTGTATTCACTCGAAACTAGGAAATTAACGGGGGAGCTTATTGAAGTTTTCAAAATTGTTAATAACATCGATAACGTAAATTTTGACAAATTGTTCACTTTCGATAATAGTAATACTTGCAATAACGGATTTAAGTTGCGTGGCAGACGTTTCATTACTAATATCGCTAAAAACTTCTTTACGTTTAAAGTAATTGATAAATGGAATAATCTTCCCGCGGCAGTCGTTCATTCTACCAGTGTTAATATGTTTAAGAACCGTCTTGACAGACATTTTAAAAGTATTAACGTTGTTTAATTTAAAAAAAGTTAGGAACAGGAGCTCTGGTGGTGGTGCTCGAGGGTGAGTCTGTTGATGATGAATGCCAGCTTGTGACATGCCAGCTTGTGACATGCCAGCATGTGATGCCAGCAAAAAAAAAAAAAAAAAAAAAATTAGACTAACACGAACATAGATGTAGCTCGTAGCATAAACTAACTCACTTTTGTTTAACTTTACCTACTTTTTTTTTTTTACTTTGCATGTCTGTAACTCTCTTGCATGTTTGTAGTTTGCATGGTATGACTGAGTTAAGACTGTGTTTGCATGGTTTGTAAGCATTCTTATTTCACTTCTTTTCATCTTTCACCCCTCTCCTATTCTCTCCGACTATTTTTCTGACTTGTCGGCAGTGGCCGGCGGATGATGATGGTGCGTCTTTTTTCTCTTTTTCTGAATGAATGTTAACCCACGAATGATAGGTGTTGCTCCTTACTTAACACCTTATTCTCTTCTCTTCTCTTAACCCCCTACTCTTTCCTTTCTCTTGGCTAACCTTAGAGTGGATCTTAGGGTCTTTGTTAGCCTTAGCTTCTGTAGATCTGAGCCTCTAAAAATTGGTGATTTCTTTTTTTTCAATTTTTAGAAAATATTTTTTCCTCTAGCTTGCAAATAAAATCATTGTATCCAAAGTTTAATTGAAGTTTTGGACCATAAATATTCAAATACTCACTACATTATGATGAATTCATTAAATGTTAGAAATAAATTTTGTATATATACGCAGTATTTTATTGATATGATAATTTAACTCATCTGTCTAAATTTTGAAGTGTTCCTTGAGGGTATTTGCTGCTTTTCTTTGTTCCACATTTGTCAGAATGTAGGTTCTTCCAGTTTTTGTTGTTGGTTCCACCTTAGTTAAAACATCACATTGGCTCATTATTAGTATGTCTGGAGGTTGAGGGTAAACAAAAGATGGGTTAGGTCCATGTGGATGAAGAAAGCTCACTTCAACCTCTCCATCAGGTTGGCTTTCTGTATTTAAAATTACCACCAACCACCAACATATACAACAGTGACATAACTATTATATCCCTTGATGTTCAGCTTATCTCTTATTTCAAAAGATAAAGTTTCTATTCTTGAAATTGGTGAGGAAGAGTATTCTCTCACTTCTAGGGTGGTTTGAGAAATTGGCTTGAAGTAATGGAGTTTCTGAGTACCAGCAATTGTTGTACATTGTGAAAATCTCTCATCCAGAATTCTTTTCTCATCCTCATATTCTTTTACATTTGTATATTGACACTTTATGTTTGGGATCATTTCATTTGCAAATTGGTAAAGCTGTAATGGGGTAAGAAATGGTCATTATATGGGTGCTGCAGACTTGCTTTGTGGGCTAATCGTTTTACAGTGCTTCCAACACTGTCACAAGGACCTTTTCCATGGCTAGTAGCAAAAAAGTGCCATTTGGCCTAAATATTAAAATTTTTCTTATGATGACAAATATTAATAAAATTTTTCCTATTTTTATACTGTCCAGCACATCCATCAGAGAAATATATGATTTTGCTGGGATTGGTGATGTTCTCTTTGATGTAGTTTATTAAGTATTTTTGAAACAGGTGTACTACTACACTGCTATAGTGTCATGAACATTGGATTCTGAAATGATCACAAAACTTGTGCGCGCAATGTTATCCCTTGTTCCATCCATGTAATACATCACAAAGGGATGTATGATAGCCATCAAATTATTCCAGTGAAAGCTTTGCACTTCATCTTGCATTACAAAGGAATAGTTTTCTGCAGTCACCAATGACTAAAATTTCACCTTATTTAAGAGATTCCTTTAAGGTGCGATAGTGAGAAGATTGCATTTTAGCGATAAAATCATGCTGTTGGTACAATTTCAATGTGAAAGTTTCGATGAATTTGTCAACATTCAGTTGCGTTGATTCAAGAGTTGAATGGTCAGTGGTTGTCCATTTCTTAAACTCAACAAACTCTATTTAATGATGATCAAATACCTTTTGAATGATACATCTAATTTCTGTGAAATCTCCACAGTTTTGGCAAGTACCTAGATGACAAGGTGCATTTGGTGGAGAACATTGGATCCAATCCCTTGGATGATCAATTTTGTAGTCTGCATCTTCAAATAATTTGTTGAATCTAGCCCCAACATTCATCAATTTCATATTCTGATGAATGGTACAAACACACACTGAATGTGTTTCTGCAGAACCTGCCAACACACATTATTTCAGTCGAAGTTCAACAAATTTACTGAAGCCTACTTTAGCAGCAGGATTCCTTTCTTTGAACACTTGGTAAGCTTCTTTCAAATTGCACAGGATTAATTGTTTTTGGAAATGTTTCCATTTTCCATCAACAACTAAGCTTATGCAATCTTTCCTACCTGGCATAATTCTACTAACTTCTTCAGAAAGAGAAGGAAATGATGTTGTCAGTCACATTCTGTTCTAATCTTTTCCCAAGCTTTGGGTTAGGGTCAGACATAATGCCCTCTTCTTCAAATACCTTTCTAGCCACAGATGCCATATATATATATACACAGTTGTGTCAAATTTAGTGGCAATTTTTTGCAGGCTCCAGCTACTCGATGATACAGTGAGTATTTTGATTTTTTCACTCCTTAAAGATACTGATTTAAACTTCTCTTTAAATTGATCCATGATTTCATCAAAATCATTTTCTCTTGATTGAACTGAACTTGTGCTTGGTTCTTCTAAACTAATGGGTGAGCCTTTTAAATTTTCAAATTTTGCTTTCACACTGGATGTTAATCTGCTGATTTTCTTGATTGCAGTTCATCAACTTTTAGTGGGGATTCACCCACTGCTTGCAACAATTCATTGAGAAAACATGCTTCATGTTCTTTTGATTCAGCTGGTCATTCATCTGTGGACATCTCGATTTCAGATTGCGATGATGTAGGATCATCGCTAGTTGATGAGGTTTCAGGAGTCACCTTATTCTTCACCATTTGCTCTAATTTCTCTCACCATTGTTTGCACAGTCTGTGGTCTTTGGAAAGATTCATAGATGGTAGCTTTTTCAGAATTAAATTGGAGACAATACGTAGATCCTTCATTCTTCTACTTCCCTTGTGACATTCCAGTGGATCTGCACATTTCAATTTCAACTTTCAGCGATCAAATCCATGACTGGCTTCCATTATGAGCCAATAAAATGATATATCTATAATTTAATGCAGGCCTATGGTTTAATACTAAAATAGCATACTACCAATTCCTAAAAAAAAAAAAACAATAGTAGTAATTAATACTATAAACACCCAGGAATGTCTGTCAGTCTGTCATGCTCGAAAAGAGAAGATTCTTGATATATATGGCCGATATTTGTATTTTAATGCATTAGAAAAAGGCGTAATGAATTTTACTTTTAATTATAATTTTAAAAAGTGTAAAAAATATTTGCTTTTGCGTTCAGCTTTGAGCCGAAATTTAATCTGCGGCTAAGTTCAAAAATTTACCAAATGAGTTCTTTTTATGCACTTTCATACTGGTGCTGCAACCATTACAGAATAAACATTGTATCAAGATTTGTGAAGCTTAAGATTTTTATGGCTGCATTCTTTTCTATAGTTTTATTGACTGAATAATTGACTCCCCGGTAACTGGGGGGGGCCTGCGGCTCCCCAATTACTGAGGCCAAAGGCCCCAGCACCACGGGCGTAGCTAAATGGGCCCGTAGGGCCCACTTTAGCTAGTATAATATAATATAATATAATATATTATATATATAATATAGAATATAATAGCTCTGAAAAAATATGGATTATATTTTTGGGTCATTCCATATGAAAGACACTTTTTGACCATTTTGGGCATGACCATCACCAATTTCCTTGAAAAAAATTTTGGTATAGAGGGGGCTATGTGAGATATGGCCAGAAAATAATTTTCAGAAATGCTCTCATTGGAATGGATGTAACTTTTTTATTATGCCTTAGCCAGTTATGAAGCTTTCAGAGGTTGTTAAGCACAATGGATGGCATCCAAAAAGAATTTTGATTTAAAAATCAGAGATGGGCATTTTTTTTTATAAAGGTCAAATGTAAAGGTCATCTTCAAACTTTTTAATTTTTGATTTTAGAGGATGCTTTGTTTAATAAAAGTGAGAGAGCTTTCTTTTCTCTTTAATTTAATACCAAAACCACTTTTCTATCTTTATTGGTTCCTGAGATACATGCATTTGAAAAATGGCACTCAGGGTAGAGTGCCAATATTTTGTGATCCCAGAACATGAGTGCCAGAAGTCAGCCAGGTCTGAAAATTATTTTCTGACCATAACTCAGAGAGCCCTCCACACAAAAAAATAAAAATAAAAAAAGGAAATCAGTGATGGTCATGCCCAAAATGGTTAAAAAGTGTCTGATTTCACATGGAATGACCCTATGATGTTAAGTGCTCTAGCTTGTAATCCTTGGCCAGTGTATAATAGGAATAAAGGGGCATTCCAGGACAAATCACCCAAAAATTAAAAAATTTGTCACCACTCCGACCCAGATTTTAATGAAAATTGACATATGGGGTTCTTCCAGGTGCTGGTTTCACTGGTTCAAATAAAAAAGTTCTATTACCAATAGTTTTAGAGATATGGGTCCCCAAACTCTTGGGGGCCCCACTTCACCACCTAATTTTAATGGGCAATAACTCCCAAACAACTTGTTGTAGACCTATAAAACTATACATTTTTAGAATCAGCATGAAGAGATCTATTAAATGATACCACATTCAAATGTGTAGAACAATATTGAAAAGTTTCCCCCCCTTTTTTTTTTTTTTTACTTCTATTTTTGACCCCCACCCCTACTAGACAGTGAAGTCCAAAAAAAATTTTTCATTTATTAAACTTCCATTAATTGTTAAAAGATACAAGCAATAAAAAATATGGGTATCAAGTTGCAAGATATTTTAAAAATTATTGAAAAATATGTACATTGACATTTGTACATTGAAATTTTGACATTTTTACGCAGACTAAAATAGAGAACTACAAATGATATATTTACATCCTATGTATAACTCATATTCACGCAGTCTCTCAAATGTTTGTTAATTATGCTTATTTTTATTACAGATGTGCTTATTTTGAGTCAAATCATATCTTATTTTTGAGATTTACAATTGTGTATTTTTAGTAATGAAAAATGGTTAGATACTGTAATGATCCTTTATAAAAACATAAGAAAAAGATACACAAGGATATAAGAACCATCAGCCAATCACTTTATGATCGATGTAAATGGAAACTACAAAGGAATACTGTACTATGTAGCAACTGTAGAAAATTATTGACCCAGTGACCAGAGTTGCTATCAACATCACAAAGTGAAGAGTTTGATCACAATCAGTCTTCTGAGAATATTATTTCAGAAAGCGATGAATATGATCCAAGTATATCAAGTATTGCCAAAGAAGGTGTTTCTCAAGTTCTAGAAAGTCTTGCTGTGACTCCAGTGAAGAAGCATAAGTATTTAATGATAGGTACTTTTTATATTTATAATGTTTTTATTTATATTATTTATTTATAATGTTTTTATTTATATTATTTATTTATAATGCATTTACTTTTAAGACAGTTTTTCAGCAGTTACTGAAAAACAATGAAATTAATATGTTGACATTAAATTTATTAAACTTATGAAACTAATATATTGACATATTAATTACACTGGTATGCATATGAAATTTTTTTGTCTGCTGTGAGGGTTTTTTCAACTCTCATTATATAATTCAGCCATGCTGAATTCGAAAATGACATTGGTTTTCCTCAATCAGGTCAGGTTTTTTCTCTATTGGCCATTTATTATATGTCCAATTTTATCCCCAAATTTATTGATTTTTTTAGCTTAAACACTGTAGATACGAGTAATATTATAAGAACACTCATGAAAAATGAAAACATTGAGGAAGGAATGAAGTTTTTTTGGCTTTCCGTCTGTGTTTTTCTTCGGGCACATCTCGCTTCAAACACCAGCATATTGATATCCCAGTTTCCCTGGTACCTCTCTTCCATTATTTTGATATCTTGGTGAAATTGTTCACCCTGTTCCTCACTATAATCCCCGCAATTTTCAGGAAAATAGTCCAAGTGGGACCACAAAAAGTGCATTTTTATGGACATGCGCGACCCATGAGCTTTGAAAGCTTCCATCAAGTTTTTGACAACGGACTCGTATTCTGGACTTCTACGCTTGCCAAGAAAATCAGTGACAACTGATTTGAATGCCTGCCAGGCATTCTTCTCAGTTGGAGTCATTGCGTTTTCGAACTGAGTATCCTTGATCAAAGTTCGAATTTGAGGACCATCAAAAACCCCAGCATTTAGTTTAGCATCAGATATATGAGGAAATTTACTCTCGAGATATCGGAATGCTGAACCCTCCTTATTCATTGATTTGATGAAATTTTTCATCAAGCCCAGCTTAATATGAAGTGGTGGGAGCAAAATTTTTGTTGGTGGTACAAGGGGCACTGAAACGACATTATGCGACCCAGGTTCAAAATTCTCTCTGGACGCCCATTCATGCTGTGCATAGTGCTTCTCATCTGCTCGGCTATCCCATTTGCAGAGGAAACATGGGTATTTCGTGTATCCCCCTTGCATTCCCAATACAAATGCACAATCTGAAAAAAAATGAAAATATTTAAAGAATTTAGAGAATTTGTTCTATCAGATAAAAAAATCTATGCATTGGACTATATCACTTCTGTGGGGAAGTTAAGTGTTCTTAGACGCTCTCAAATAACCTTTGGAAAAACAACATAGTCAATAGCAATAGTTTACTTATGATATTAGTATTACCTTCAAATCTCCACAGATCCTCCAGTTATGTTGGTCGTATACGAGAGCATCCAGTAAAATTTTCATGTTATCGTAGCTCTCACTAAGTTGTACGGAATGTGCTACAGGGACTGATGCAACCCTATTCCCAATGTTGAGAAGTACTACTTTGAAACTTCGTTTAGACGAGTCTATAAATAGCCTCCATTCTGATGCGTTATATGGCAGGCCCAAGGATTCGATTAGCCCCTCAACATTGCAGTAGTACACTAAGGAAGAGGTATTTTCGTGCACTGCAAAAAACTTGCGGAATTCTTCCTCTCATTTCCTATACCAGGAGAATGTTGTTCCCGGAGCCAGCAAGTTGTCCTCTCGAAGTCGTGAGCCCAAGATCTCGGCAGCTAATTTGGAAAGTCCTAAATCCCTGGTAAGATCATTAAGTTTGGCCTGGTTGAGAGGCCTCGGCTCATTTGAAGCGGTATTTTGAGGTATATACGACTGGGACTGGTCATTGATTCATCATCAGAATCATCGAAGTCCAGGTTTGAGGTGGGTCGGGTATTGGAATTCCAGGACCATGGGGTACAGGTCTCATAGCAGAAGAAATGTCAGGGTATACAACAATGTGTTTATTCTTCTTGTTAACTCCTGAAAATAGAAACACAGAAACATGGATATAAAACTTGCATATGAAATAGAAGAAGCATTCAGACAGTGGCGGCTCGTGAGGGAAGGCTGCAGTCTGTAAGATATGAAATAGGTCGATGGAGTCTGTATATTTTCTTTCTTTTTCATTCATATTGTCCCTTCGGGGACAATATGAATGAAAAAGAAAGAAAATATACAATCATTGTATATGTAAATGTAACTTGTATAACAATATGTATGTGTAAATGTATTTTCTATAACAATATGTATATGTAAATGTATGATTACCATTATGGTGAATATTATGTGAAGTTTCATACGAGGATTTCAAAATACAGTGGACCCCCGATTTGAGTACGCATCGATTTGAGTATTTTCGATTTGAGTACGCTCATCCATAGGCTCCTATTGACTCGACTTGAGTAGAAAACTCGATTTGAGTACGCCAGCCGGCTTGTTTGAGGACAAGGTCATAAGCTACTTTAAGTCATTCATAGCAAACAGGCAGAAGCAACAGAAAATTGATGCTTATTTCAAGCCCTCAAGTCCCCAACCCTCTACCTCAGGGGTGGGGAACCTGCGGCCTTTTGAGGTACTAGTTGCGGCCTTCTGCCTATTTGACATTCAGAATTCATACCGTACGATAATGGACAGCAACTGATACCCCTTTAGGCTATTTCATTAGATCATGGTTTCAGCTTCACTGCTTCTTACACATACAAGCCTTCTTTATGGCTTGAACAATAGGAAATATGGCAATGTTGCCAGTTGAAACTGGCAGAGTTGCCTTACAGCTTACGCCCTTACCTATCAACGATCAACTCGAATGGCTGACTGGATGACAGTTACTGATGATTCTCCGATAGTGACACGCAAGCTTGTTTCCTTTAAAACTAAATCTTTGATCAATTCGTGTACCATTTTTATTTAAAAATCTTCTGGTTCCAAATCATGTCAAAAACTGTGAAAAGAAAATTAAAGGAAGAAAACAGAGTATTCCATGAAGAATGGGAATTGCAGTATTTCATAGTTGCTGAGAAAGATAAAATGATGTGTTTGCTCTGCAACACCATAATTGCAACAGTGAAGAAACACAATGCATATCAGCATTATGCAACTCATAAGAACCACAAGTATGCTATATTGGAAGAAGAACCCCGAAAGTCTGCACTTATGAAGATGAAACTTCAAAAGCAGCAACAACAGCAAGTATTTAAAACTATGTCAGGCCTAGGGACTGAAATCACTGAAGCAACTTATAAAGTAGCATATATACTTGGAAAAAGAGGTAAGCCATATAGTGATGTGGAAATCATAAAAGAATGCATTGTTGAAATTGTAGCCTCTTTAGATTCAGACAAGGTTAACAAATACAAACAACTACCTCTTTCAAGAAGGACCATAACTAATCGGCAACATGAATTAGCCCTCAATGTAACTGAACAATTTCATACAATATGCCACAGCGAAAATACTTATTATTCGATTGCCTTGGATGAGTCCACTGATATTACTGACTCAGCGCAAGTGTCATTTTTTATTCGTGTTAAAACTGCAGATTTTCAATGCTACGAGGAGTTACTGGCTTTGGGTACCCTTACGGGGAAGACACGTGGAATTGACGTCTTGTCTCTCTTCAAAGAAAAATGCTGTGAAGTGAAACTGAATTTATGTAATTTAGTAAGTGTATGCACAGATGGTGCACCTTCCATGAGAGGAAAATGTGCAGGATTTGTTGCGCTACTACAAAAAGAACTGCCAAATCCAGATAGCTTGATTTCCTTTCACTGTATTTTGCATCAACAGAATCTCTGTGCCAAATCTACTGTTTTAAGTGACATATTAAGTAAAGTTATACGTATTGTGAACTACATTAGAGCAAATGCATCATGACATCGCCAGTTTCGCAATATGCTTATGCTTGATGATGAAACATTCAGTGTGGATCTTCCGTATCATTCTAAAGTGCGCTGGTTGTCACAAGGGCAAGTCTTTGAAAAACTTTTGTCTTTGCGAAAACAAATCATAAGATTTTCTGAGGAACTCAATGAACCATGTGAATTGTCAAAAAAAGATTTCTGCAGAAATGCTGCATTTTTGTGTGACGTAATGTCAAAGCAAAATGACCTGAATATTTCTTTGCAAGGTAAAACTAAATCCATATATGAAATGTGGCAAAAAATCCAGGCTTTTCGGAGGAAGCTGCGCTTTTTCAAAACTCTCCTTACCCGATCGGAACTTTCAGCTGAACACTTCCCTGAACTGGCAAAGGTAATTGATGAAGAAGATACAAGCAAATCATTAAGGGAATGCGATGTGAAAGAATACACAGCTGTCCTAGACTCCCTGATTGAAGAATACGATAAAAGATTTGAAGATTTTGAGAAACATGACTTCACACTGAAACTAGCTTTCCAACTACATCTGGTTGATGTCTCCAAAGCACCTGAAGATTTACAGATGGAGTTGATTGAGCTATTAGAAGATAATATCCTTAAGTCTCTATTTGATACTAAGAAGGATCCTGTTGAAATATGGAAAAATGGCGTTGAATACCCACGTCTGCGCTAACATGCTCGTAGAATGTTGCCTTCTTTCGGCACAACCTACTGTTGTGAATCAACATTTTCATATGTGACTCAAATCAAAACGCGCTTGAGATCTCAGATGACGAATATTCACCTGGAGGACCAACTAAAACTACGGTCAACGATATTGGAACCAAATGTACGACTCTTGTCCCGCAATAAGCAGTCACAAAAAAGGCATTAAATGGTTTATCACTTTTTCACTTAATATTAACATCATTTCACTTAATATCATTTTTCACTTAATATTAGTTCTATTGTTAATTATTCCCCCCAAAAATAAATGTGCACTTGCTGAATTTTTTTATTTATTATAAAAGCCCTCACGTATTATCAAGTTTGATTTAAAATTAATAAATATGTAGATTGTAGACTAAAATATGACATTTTGTTGTACTGTATATGTTAAATTCTCAGCATGCGGCCTAATAGGGTCTTGGTTAAATGAAATGCAGCCTTCCAATGAAAAAGGGTTCCCCACCCGCTCTACCTCTTCCATGTCATTGGCTGTGGGCCTAAGAACGCCTAGCCCTGATGAGTTACCAGACATCATCATGGAAGGACTCTCTCCCTCCAAGCAATAATTCCTCCCCTCCATTCCTCATCTGGAACTTCCAGCACATCAAGCAAGACTCCTACAGGATTATTCTATTTTGTCTATATTGTACGGTATGTAATTTTGTATTCTATTCTGTCTATTTTTAATACAATTACTAAATTTCGTAGGCCAATTTCTATAGAAAAAGTAGGGGTGGGGTGAAATTTTTGGGTTTTGGAACAAATTAATTAATTCCCATAGGTTATTAAGTTCGATTTGAGTACATTTCGAATTGAGTACACCATGCTGGAACGGATTACGTACTCAAATCGGGGGTCCACTGTATTTAAGAAAAATAAATTTATAAGCCCACCTTGGAGGTTTGTCATGCAGAAATAGCAATCTGTCACGTGATCCTTTCCTTCTCTCCAAATCATGGGAATTCCAAAAGGCAAAGATTTCGCTCTGCCTTTGCTCCATCTTCTCAAATTTTCAATGCACGTCTTGCAGCACATATGAGGGGCAAAATTTTTGTCCTGGTCCCCTAGCTTAATTCCAAAGTATGCTCTATACATTGTCTTCACAAATTTAGTGATTTGGGACTGGTTATTTGGCATGGTAACCATCCCACATATATAGCAGAATCTATTGGGATCATTTTTACACGCTCTATTCATTATGAAATATTTTATCTATATGCCTGAAAAGTAAAAAAAGATATTATACAAGTGAAACAAGTGAAACAAGTGATGATAGATGTTACTGTTCCAATTCCGCTTTGACAATATCACGAAAAATTCTATTTTACTTATGAGGCCATAGCCGGATAACCTGAGCTGATTGAGAAAAACGGATTGCAGATTCGAAATCAGCAGGAAAACCTCTATAAGAATCATTTACAAAACCCTTGACAGCAAAATTGATGCATACCAGTGTTATTATTGTCCATATACTGTATATCAAATGGAGTCAAATATTCATTAATTAAAAAATTTCAGATGGTTTGGGTTCCTCAAGAAAAGAAGCAAAAGCTATTCAAACAATAGAAAAAGCACGTCATTTTTTAAAATGAAAGCTAGAAACAAGTTTAGAAATTGAGATCCCAAGCCCATCAAAAGCTACAAACTTGGATCATGAAACTCAAAGGTATGAATTTTAAAATGATACGCTATTATTAAGTAGGAATATACCTAAACTAAAACTGAAGCATAAAAACAAAATGTAGGTATTCACCTTTGATAGTAGAAACTAGAAGCACAACTCCCAGGTACAAAAGACTGCCTGAGTATCAGAAATCAAAGTGGGTATAAAGAATCTGTGCAGAAAAGACTGGTGTTAATGAATCTGAAAGAAGCATTTAGTCTCTATAAAAATAATCCAGATAGTCCCCAAATTGGCTTCTCTAGTTTTGCCAGCCTTTGCCCGAGACATTGTGTTTTAGCTGGAGCTGCTGGTACCCATTCTATGTGTGTATGTACATTAGGGTTATGACTTTTTAATTTTTTGTCATAAATATTGTTTCCTATATCATCAATCGATGAACTTTTGCTTGAAAACAATAAAAAAGGGCCTAATTCCTCAGAATTAAAAAAAAATGTCACCCTGAAAGCAAATATAGTAAAGGGTGTCAGGAAATTATTGCCCCCCCCTGTACAGAAGAAACTGAAAGGAATAGAAAAAAACAGACAAAACCACGCGAAAGAGCGTTTAATTTTGAATAAAAAACACTTGTTTAATATCGGGTGTTGCCCCCATTTGCAGCTCTGACGGCCATTAATCGACGGGGGTATGATCCCAGAAGTGTCAAAGTGTGTCTGAATCGTTCAAAATAGATGATGCCATGGTTTCTGTGGGGAAAAAAATGGTAAGAATTAAAATCACAGGAATAGAATATAATGGTTTTTATTCAGATTTTAACGCTCTTTCAAGTGGTCTCGCCAGTTTTTATCTATCTCTTCTAGTTTTTGCTCTATAGGGGGGGCAATCATTTCCTGACACCCTTTACTATATTTGCTTTCGGGGTGACATTTTTTTTAATTCTGAGGAATTAGGCACTTTTTTATTGTTTTCAAGCAAAAGTTCATCGATTGATGATACAGGAAACAATATTTATGACAAAAAATTAAAAAGTCATAACCCTAAATTGTACATACCACCAGAATGCCAAAATACAATTCTCAGCTTTGGGTGTCAAAGGGTTGGAATACACAACTCTTATGGAGAAAGCAGTGTGTGATGTCAACAACAGGAATTGCATGATGCAAATATGTAATCTCTGTCCAAAAGAACAAAGTATTAAGAATTTTTTGCTCACTTTTCAAAAAGTGTTAATGATCCTGAATGTGAGAAAATAAAATATAAACAATGGGTTACTACAGATTGATGCAATATGGTTGAACAAACAGTATCTGTAGATGATTTTATAAATTCATTAAGCACAAAAATTGTCAAATTGACACATCATCACTTTATAGCAAAGAATCAGAGTGCATTTCTAAAAAACTTGAAGAATAATTTAAATAGCCATACAGCTGTAGTTCTTGGTGACTTTTCAGAAAACTACTCATTTGTAGTACAGGATGCAGCCCAAGGTTTTCATTGGGAAAATACCCAATGCACAGTGCATCCCTTTGTGTTATATTATAAGGAACCAGAAAGTAATGAAACAAAACATTCAAGTTATTGTTTTTTATCTCCAAATACAAAACATAACACTACAATGGTTTACACTTTTTTAAATACACTCATATCTATTATTAGAAAATCCCACCTTCATATCAAAAAATTACATTATTTTACTGATGGATGTGCAGGACAATATAAAAATCATTTCAACTTTGTTAACATTTGTAAACATGAAGATTTTGGGCTGAAATGTGAGTGGCATTTCTTTGCCACAAGCCATGGTAAGAGCTCTTGTGATGGGATTGGGGGGGTACAGTGAAAAGATCTGTAGCCAGAGCGAGTATGCAGAGAACATTCACAAATCAAATATTACCACCAGAAGACGTTTGAATTTTGATCAAACAATATAAGTGACAGCATAAATTTTTTTTTAATAAATTCTGAAGAAATTGAAGCTATGGAAAAATTTTTAAGTGACAGATATGAAAAAAGTATGTGGCTAACAGGAACACAAAAATTCCACAGATTTGTACCTATTAATGCAAATATCACAAAAACATTTGAATTATCTTCTGATGAAGTTGGTGAGGTGAGGATTATAAGCCAAGCTTTTCTGGGTGAAGATAATGTTAAAGTTAATCCGAAAATAGGAGAGTACATAGTTTGTACTTACAATGATCAGAAATGGTTGGGATTTGTACATTCCTATAATGAGGAATTTGATGACTTTGAGGTTAGCTTTTTGCACCCATCAGGATATAGTGTTTACTATTACTTTCCACAAATTGGAGATACATGCCACATATCAAGAGTTAAAATTTTAGGTTTATTAAGCACATCAACTTTAAAGCCAGGAACAACGCGTATTCAATACATTTTCCCAGAAATGAGTTGAAAAAATTCATGTAATTACGAATCAACTTGATGTAATATGTGTGTTCAATTTATATTTTTGCTGTTTATTTTCATTCATGTGAATATATCATTTGTAGTTCTCTATTTTAGTCTGCAGGCGTAAAAATGTCAAAATTTCACAATGTACATATTTTTTCAATAATTTTTAAAATATCTTGCAACTTGATACCCACATTTTTTATTGTTTGTATCTTTTAACAATTAATGGAAGTTTAATGAATGAAAATTTTTTTTTTATTTCACTGCCTAGGGGAAAAAAAAAAAAAAAAAGGGAAACTTTTCATTATTGTTCTACACATTTGAATGTGGTATCATTTAATAGATCTCTTCATGCTGATTCTAAAAATGTATAGTTTTATAGGTCTACAACAAGCTGTTTGGGAGTTATTGCCCATTAAAATTAGGTGGTAAAGTGGGGCCCCCCCCAAGATTTTGGGGGCGGGCTCATATCTCAAAAACTATGGGTCATAGAACTTTTTTATTTTGACCAGTGAAATCCGCACCTGGAAGAAGCCCACATGTCAATTTTCATCAAAATCTGAGTTGAAGTGGTGACATGCATTGGGTGATCTCTCCTGGAATGCCCCTAAAGACTTGTTCATAATTCTTATTTCTATTGTGGATGTCATTTGTATTTCACCATCATTATTAATTATTATTATTAAAAGTAGACATATACTGTATATATAAGTCTTTGAAACTGTGACTGAGTATAGATAGGTGTAAAAAATCCAGAGAGGTTAGAATCAGACATCAGACCCTTACTTATTGCCCAGTTTGCAGTGCATGCTGGAGCCCTGGAGTTTCCTTTAGCCAAATCCAGTCATCTGTGATCCAGTCATGTGACTAGCTAGAGAACCTATTATCATTATTATTGGACACCAGTCACATTATTCCAGAGTTTAGGGTTTTGCCCATGCTTGTTTGGCACTGATTATAGGTTGATTAACTTATGTGAGATACATTTGCCATAATTGTCAATGTTTGTATTTATTATTTATTTGTGTGTTTTAATTTCATGAGTAAATTATGTCTTCCAGCAAACAATTATGAAGTCATGATTTCAGTTAATGTTTGTTGATTAATTGTCTGTTATGCTATTATTGCAATTAATGGTACCTGGTGCATGTAACTAATAATCTTGTGTTGTCTAGGCAACCAGATGGGACTCAACTCACATGGTACAGATTCATCAGGCTTGGATTGTGGATCCAATCCAGTGGGAGCTACGCAGTCCACTGAGGTTGTGTCAACCACTGTTGGCCACTGGGAACTGCCCTGGAATCAGGCCTGTGACCAGGGTTGGCACCCAAAAACCCAACCCAAAAAAAACCACTGGAATTTTCAGTGGGTTTTTGGTCTGAGATGTTTATTTTAAAATAATTGAAATTTTTCTGATTGCTACATTGTTCAATTGTAGCTAATTAGAATGCTTTGGCATGTTGATTATTTCAAGGAAGCTGATTTATAAAACAATTCTTAAATTATGCAATGTGTAAATAAAGATTATGAAAAATTGAAAAGTTTTATTGGCCTTTTAAATGGTGTCCAGACTACAGACACAAATAGAGTACAGTAAAACTAATGAATGCTAAATAAAGGTGTGTGTATATATATATATATATATATGTATATATATATATGATGAATAAAACCACGAAGGACAGAGTTCTAGTATAAATTTGTATTTTTATAATCCATTTGATCTTGTGCTAAAAATCGATTAACTTTTAATTTGCATTTTATTTTATTTTTATTTTTTTTTATATATATCGAAACCTGACCATAGGCAGCATTGTGTTAAAACCCGGCAGAGTCCCAGTATAAATTTGTATTTTTATAATCCATTTGATCTTGTGCTAAAAATCGATATTTTTCCTTACAATCTGTACGCCTCATTGGTAATCCTTTAAGGTTTTAATTTTTTATTATTTTTACTTCTCTGTTTATTGTATATATATGTATGTATGTATGTATGTATGTATGTATGTATGTATGTATTTGTATATATAGATATGTATGTATATATATATATATATATATATATATATATATATATATATATATATATATGAATAGAAACGACATAAGTGTTAAGGAACGTTTCTGCACACGAGGAGGAGAGATAACGAATAATGAAAAATGAGGCGAACCGCCCAGGAATCGAACCCAGGGCCTTCCAATTGCCGGTCGGACGCTCTACCATTATGCTACGGACCTCACTCAATCACAAATCGAAATTCTCCCACATAGGGCAGAAACCAATGCCCTGAGAGGGCACCCTCGCAAATCGTGAATATGCGCATATAACTGCAATGACCGCGCAGTATATAAATGAATAGAAACGACATAAGTGTTAAGGAACGTTTCTGCACACGAGGAGGAGAGATAACGAATAATGAAAAATGAGGCGAACCGCCCAGGAATCGAACCCAGGGCCTTCCAATTGCCGGTCGGACGCTCTACCATTATGCTACGGACCTCACTCAATCACAAATCGAAATTCTCCCACATAGGGCAGAAACCAATGCCCTGAGAGGGCACCCTCGCAAATCGTGAATATGCGCATATAACTGCAATGACCGCGCAGTATATAAATGAATAGAAACGACATAAGTGTTAAGGAACGTTTCTGCACACGAGGAGGAGAGATAACGAATAATGAAAAATGAGGCGAACCGCCCAGGAATCGAACCCAGGGCCTTCCAATTGCCGGTCGGACGCTCTACCATTATGCGAGGGTGCCCTCTCAGGGCATTGGTTTCTGCCCTATGTGGGAGAATTTCGATTTGTGATTGAGTGAGGTCCGTAGCATAATGGTAGAGCGTCCGACCGGCAATTGGAAGGCCCTGGGTTCGATTCCTGGGCGGTTCGCCTCATTTTTCATTATTCGTTATCTCTCCTCCTCGTGTGCAGAAACGTTCCTTAACACTTATGTCGTTTCTATTCATTTATATACTGCGCGGTCATTGCAGTTATATGCGCATATTCACGATTTGCGAGGGTGCCCTCTCAGGGCATTGGTTTCTGCCCTATGTGGGAGAATTTCGATTTGTGATTGAGTGAGGTCCGTAGCATAATGGTAGAGCATCCGACCGGCAATTGGAAGGCCCTGGGTTCGATTCCTGGGCGGTTCGCCTCATTTTTCATTATTCGTTATCTCTCCTCCTCGTGTGCAGAAACGTTCCTTAACACTTATGTCGTTTCTATTCATTTATATACTGCGCGGTCATTGCAGTTATATGCGCATATTCACGATTTGCGAGGGTGCCCTCTCAGGGCATTGGTTTCTGCCCTATGTGGGAGAATTTCGATTTGTGATTGAGTGAGGTCCGTAGCATAATGGTAGAGCGTCCGACCGGCAATTGGAAGGCCTGGGTTCGATTCCTGGGCGGTTCGCCTCATTTTTCATTATTCGTTATCTCTCCTCCTCGTGTGCAGAAACGTTCCTTAACACTTATGTCGTTTCTATTCATTTATATACTGCGCGGTCATTGCAGTTATATGCGCATATTCACGATTTGCGAGGGTGCCCTCTCAGGGCATTGGTTTCTGCCCTATGTGGGAGAATTTCGATTTGTGATTGAGTGAGGTCCGTAGCATAATGGTAGAGCGTCCGACCGGCAATTGGAAGGCCCTGGGTTCGATTCCTGGGCGGTTCGCCTCATTTTTCATTATTCGTTATCTCTCCTCCTCGTGTGCAGAAACGTTCCTTAACACTTATGTCGTTTCTATTCATTTATATACTGCGCGGTCATTGCAGTTATATGCGCATATTCACGATTTGCGAGGGTGCCCTCTCAGGGCATTGGTTTCTGCCCTATGTGGGAGAATTTCGATTTGTGATTGAGTGAGGTCCGTAGCATAATGGTAGAGCGTCCGACCGGCAATTGGAAGGCCCTGGGTTCGATTCCTGGGCGGTTCGCCTCATTTTTCATTATTCGTTATCTCTCCTCCTCGTGTGCAGAAACGTTCCTTAACACTTATGTCGTTTCTATTCATTTATATACTGCGCGGTCATTGCAGTTATATGCGCATATTCACGATTTGCGAGGGTGCCCTCTCAGGGCATTGGTTTCTGCCCTATGTGGGAGAATTTCGATTTGTGATTGAGTGAGGTCCGTAGCATAATGGTAGAGCGTCCGACCGGCAATTGGAAGGCCCTGGGTTCGATTCCTGGGCGGTTCGCCTCATTTTTCATTATTCGTTATCTCTCCTCCTCGTGTGCAGAAACGTTCCTTAACACTTATGTCGTTTCTATTCATTTATATACTGCGCGGTCATTGCAGTTATATGCATATATATATATATATATATATATATATGTGTGTGTGTGTGTGTGTATGTATGTTATTTATTTTTCTTTTTTTCTTTCTGTAACCTATATATAGGCTTAACCTTTTTATATACTTCAGTGTTCCTGAGGATGTCATTAGACGAAAGCGCTTGAGCACCATTTTGTGTTTCCTTTCCTTCGTGGTTTTATTCATCATAAATATTTTTCACGTGTTACCTTCGTGAAATAATTTTCATATATATATTATATATATATATATACACACACACCTTACCTTACAAAGGTTCCGCGTGATGATTTCTCATTTCGCGAAGGTCAAGCTTGTCGCCCCTCCTCTCGAGTTGGCCTGGTGAAGTAGTGAGTTGGATTCTTGCGCTCTCCACCTCACATAGCCAGGTACGCCCGGCTCATCGGGGATTGTTCTGAGCCAGGCATCTAGTCTTCTTTGAAGATTTCCACTGCAACTCCCTTCGTGTTTCTTAGGTCTTTGGGCAACTGATTAAACAGTTTTGGTCCTCTCACTACAAAACTATTTTCTTTCAGGGTTAAGGATGTTCCCTGTCTCGCCTTCAATTTGGGAATATGACACAGTCTACCGCTTCTACTTTCCACCGTTGTTTGGGGGGTTATGGGATTCAGAGTAAGATTAGGGACTAGTTTCTCCATTATTTTCCAAGTATAAATAATGGTGTATCTCTCTCTTCTCCTTTCCAGTGAATATAGGTCTAGTTCTCGTAACCTTTCCCAGTAATTTAGTTCTTTGCACCCATTGATCTTGGCTGTGAAGCTTCTTTGGATCCCCTCCAGCTGTCTAATGTCTTCTTTTTTATATGGGGAAGTTAGGACCGAGCAGTATTCTAATTTGGGTATTATCAGGGTTTTCAGTAGAGGAATCATTACATTCCTATCCCTTCGTTTAAAAGTTCTCAATATCTGACCCGTTATTCTCTTTGCTCTGTTTACTGCTATCTTATTTTGTGTTTCAAATTTCGCATCATCTGTCATTACAACCCTAAATCTTTTGCTCTGGAATTTCTCTGAATTTTCTGTCCATTTGGGGTATAATATTCCATGCACTTTAGGTCTTCTCTTTTTCCGTACCGTAATAGCTGAAATTTCTCGGTGTTAAACTTCATATTGTTGTCTTCAGTCCACTTGTAGATTTTGTTTATGTCGGTTTGTAGAGATCCTATGTCTTCTGGGTTTCTTATTTTTCTACTGATCTTTGTGTCATCCGCAAAGGATGTTACTGTGCTGTCTCTGTTAACGTCCTCATCTATGTCAGTTAGCATGATTATGAAGAGTAGTGGAGCTAATACTGTTCCTTGTGGTACTGAGCTGAGGACCTCTGATTCTGATGAAGATACTCCTTGTACTGTAATGACTTGCCTCCGCTCACTAAGGAAATTATATATCCATTTCCCTACTTTTCCTGTTATTCTCATATATTTCAGTTTATGTATTATTTATATATATATATATATATATATATATATATATATATATATATATATGTTAAACACAGACCGTGCATGGAACAAGGAACTCTTCTGGGAAAATTAAACCATAGTTTTTCTTTTTCATGATGCTAGCCCGACGTGGGCAACGGGTCTCTCGCAAAGAGATCCCATAAATATAGCTTCCCTCACCAGCTATCTGCAAAGCAGACAGGATCCAGCTTTGGGACATGGATCTAGGGTTTAAAGCAAGCCTAGTCCGACTACATTCAGAACCTCTATATAAGTAAAAGACTTGTTGCATTCACGTCAGATTGAATAAATCAAAGAAAAAGGGGGTAACTATTGTATTTTTAACCAAAAAAAAACAAAACTTAAACCTCAACTGGGACATTGAGCGTCCACTTTTCAAGGCACATAACACGTCCGTTTAATATACACAAACTCAGGGGACCATTCTGAGTTTGTGTATATTAAACGGACGTGTTACATGCCTTGAAAAGTGGACGCTCAATGTCCTGGTTGAAGTTTAAGTTTTGTTTTTTTTGGCTAAAAATACAATAGTTACCCCCTTTTTCTTTGATTTATTCAATCCGACGTGAATGCAACGAGTCTTTTACTTATATAGAGGTTCTGAATGTAGTCGGACTAGGCTTGCTTTAAACCCTAGATCCATGTCCCAAAGCTGGATCCTGTCTGCTTTGCAGATAGCTGGTGAGGGAAGCTATATTTATGGGATCTCTTTGCGAGAGAGCCATTGCCCACGTCGGGCTAGCATCATGAAAAAGAAAAACTATGGTATTTGTCATTTACAATTACTTATTCGGACTATAGTGGATTTAATTTTCCCAGAAGAGTTCCTTGTTCCATGCACGGTCTGTGTTTAACATATGTTTCTCAGGGGACCATTCTGAGTTTGTGTATGTGTGTATATATATATATATATATATATATATATATATATATGAAAATTATTTCACGAAGGTAACACGTGAAAAATATTTATGATGAATAAAACCACGAAGGAAAGGAAACACAAAATGGTGCTCAAGCGCTTTCGTCTAATGACATCCTCAGGAACACTGAAGTACATAAAAAGGTTAAGCCTATATATAGGTTACAGAAAGAAAAAAATAAATAAATAAATAACACACACACACATATATATATATATATTATATATATATACATACATATCTATATATACAAATACATACATACATACATATATATATATATATACAATAAACAGAGAAGTAAAAATAATAAAAAATTAAAAATTAAAACCTTAAAGGATTACCAGTGAGGCGTACAGATTTGTAAGGAAAAATATCGATTTTTAGCACAAGATCAAATGGATTATAAAAATACAAAATTATACTGGAACTCTGCCGGGTTTTAACACAATGCTGCCTATGGTCAGGTTTCGATATATATAAAAAAAAAAATAAAATAAAATGCAAATTAAAAGTTAATCGATTTTTAGCACAAGATCAAATGGATTATAAAAATACAAATTTATACTGGAACTCTGTCCGGGTTTTCAACATAAGCAAAGGTCTTTTTCAACTCGATCCTGTTATGTTGAATTCCTTTAAAACAGATTTAAATAAGAAGGGTAAAACATTAAATCTTTGGTAAACTTGTCTTCTACTTTATTAACTTTTAATTTGCATTTTATTTTTTTTTATATATCAAAACAAAACCTGACCATAGGCAGCAGTGTGTTAAAACCCGGACAGAGTTCCAGTATAAATTTGTATTTTTATAATCCATTTGATCTTGTGCTAAAAATCGATTAACTTTTAATTTGCATTTTATTTTATTTTTTTTTTATATATATCGAAACCTGACCATAGGCAGCATTGTGTTAAAACCCGGCAGAGTTCCAGTATAATTTTGTATTTTTATAATCCATTTGATCTTGTGCTAAAAATTGATATTTTTCCTTACAAATCTGTACGCCTCACTGGTAATCCTTTAAGGTTTTAATTTTTAATTTTTTATTATTTTTACTTCTCTGTTTATTGTATATATATGTATGTATGTATGTATGTATGTATTTGTATATATAGATATGTATGTATATATATATATATGTGTGTGTGTGTGTGTGTGTTATTTCTTTCTGTAACCTATATATAGGCTTAACCTTTTTATGTACTTCAGTGTTCCTGAGGATGTCATTAGACGAAAGCGCTTGAGCACCATTTTGTGTTTCCTTTCCTTCGTGGTTTTATTCATCATATATATATATATATATATATATTATATTATTCACAAGTATTACTTATCTTAAATGCTTATGAATTCTCATGAATGCTTATGAATTACAAATGAATAGCCTGGTCTTAAATTTTGGACTCATTTAACAAATTCTTTATTCTCTACAACTACAAATGGAATATTTGCCGAAAAGAAAAATCTGGCCATTTGCAAATCTAGTTCTTTTTGATCTATAGTTGTTCTAACCACATATGGCATTATCTGACCTTGTGTTTTCTTGGCTGGAGTAGAATGAAAAAATAGTATGGAAGATTCAGAAGTGGTTGAAGTGAATGAAGTCTCACTACTGTGAATTGTAGAGTCATCATGAACCAGGCTTTCATATGATTTGCTTGAAGAGGGTCTACTCTCAAAACTGCCATGTCTATGTGTAGGAGGAGGAGTTGCTGATGTAGCTGTATTTGTAAGCTCATCTGCTTCATCATCACAAGCCTGTACCCATTTTTTATTGCATCGATTTAAGTGATGTTTCACTCGGTCTATTTTTTTTGAAAATACACATCCGCAGTATTTGCACCGAACTCTATTTGGTTGGTCACTCAACATTTTTTACTTCATCCCATTTAGCAGCTTTAAGTCTGCCACCAGTATGTGCAGGTCTAACTTTAGGCATTATTAAATAGATATTAATTAACTAAAACTGATCTCTGAAAAAAAGATGTTCAAAAATAAAAATACAGTGGAACCTCAATATATGAACGCATCTCTATTTGAACAAATCGGTATACGAACAACTTTTTCGAGAAAAAATTGTCCTTGTATACGAACCATTCCCTCATATCCGAACCGAAAGAAGCCGGTCAGCAAGAAGAAGTGGCTGAGGAACTTTCTTCAGAGGAGGAGGGGATGAGTAAGGGCAACATTTCCACTGCATACATTAAGGAATTGTGTTTTCATTGGGCTAAAACACAGAGCATGGTGGAGAAATGGCACCCTAACATTGCTGTAGTGAACAGTAGCATCAATTTGTTCAATGACAATGTGATTGCATATTTTAGAAATATTTTGAAGAGTAGGCAGACACAGACAACATTGGACAAGTTCTTTACCAAAGAAAAAAAATCAAGTGCTAGTGAATCCCCAGCATCTTCTAGTGCTACTGCAAAGAGACGGAACACCAGAAGGGGAATTACCTGATGTTTTTATGGAAGGTGACTCCCCTTCCAAACAATAATCTCCCTCCTCCACCCCACCTTCCTCTCCAGCTTCCACTTAGGCCATCATCACTCCTCAGCAAAGGTAAAGTTCAGGTTAAATTTTAATTTATTTGTATAATATTGCATTATTTATTGTTGTTACAGGTTTCATGTATGATTTTATGCATGTAAGTCTTATTTTACAGGTTTAATTAACCAATATTTTGACTTAAAAATATTTCGTAAGGGGTAACTTTTGGGGGTCTGGAATGGATTAATCCAATTTACATTATTTCTTATGGGAAAAATTGATTCAATATACGAACAATTCGATATCAGAACAACCCTCAGGAACGGATTAAGTTCGTATATTGAGGTTCCACTGTAATGTCTACTATCTAGGCCTGTAAACAAATTGGGTAATTTTTTACTATCAGTCCGGTCTCTGGAAACTGAAAATAAAGTTTACCATAAGACTCTTTACATTTTTTTAAACAACTTCTATTAAGTACAATATGAAGGCAAATGCCGATTAAAGCTATAAAATTAATGTTAATAAATTTTTTTTTGAGCGATAAAATCGCGGATCATGTTTTTGGGAAGTGATAAAATGGCTGATCCCACAAAGGTTAGGAAGGTACCGCTAACAAAATTGGGTGGTTTGACCTGAACTCATAAGATTTTAGTCACGATCGCGTTGGTTTGCGATGGTTGTAATTATTCAGTGTGTTTAACTTCATGCAAATTTTTTGATGATGAAGAGGCTGCATTTAATTTTTATGTAGAACACGGTGTATTGCTAAAAGAATTTATTTGCCCTAAGAAAAACAAGGAAGATATTGTTTGTGGTAATAAGTGTGTGTTCGATAAAAACAGAAAAGCATTTCGTTGCCATAGGTCGTGTGCGTGATAAGAAACAGAGAAGGGGAACACGCAAGGTTAGGTAGGTTAGGTTAGGTTAGGTTAGGTTAGTAGTGTTTAGTTTTATGGTATATATAATATATACAGTGAATGGATCTTTTCCGTTTGACTGCCGCCATTGAAACATAAGAGGTGAGTGCCCCCAGCCTTCTTTACTTAGCCTTATAAGGCTAACTAACGAAAATATCACGACCTAACCTAACCAATCATTAGGTCAACTGTACGACCTTGATGATTGGTTAGGTTAGGTCGTGATATTTTTGTTAGTTAGCCTTATAAAGCTAACTAAAGAAGGCTGGAGTTTAATTATGTTTCAATGGCGGCAGTCAAACGGAAAAGATCCCAGTGAATATATACAGTGTTCGTTTTACTACATATATATAAATGTGTGTATATATATATATATATATATATATATATATATATATATATATATATAATACCTTTTAGGTCACTCATGTTGGCTGTTTCTACAATTTCCATAATTTATATATCAATGGATTCATTTTTACATCGCGAATGCGCCCTAGGTAGTCTCTACTGAAGGAATTACCCGCATTTTAGGGTATTTTTTCACACTTATACCCCAAAACAAACTTCGTGTCCTAACTTAGTTTTGGGCCAGTTCCTTCACTTGAGACTATCCAAATCGCATTCCTGGTGTAATAACGAATCCATTGATCTATAAATTATGGGAATTGAAGAGACCGGAGCGATAGTAAAAAATTACCACAAATTGCAATAAAAATTCAGAAAAACACGCTACCATGTTGATTCAAAATAGAACAAAAGCCACACTTTATGTTTAATGAAAACACAATATGTTTCAACAGCACACTGCTATCTTCTTCAGTTGAAAGTGACCTTAAAACAAACAAAATATATAAATTCTAAAAATCATAGCTATAACTTTAATTTAAATTATGAAACCCAGAAACCCCAAAACCCACCCAAAAACCCATGGACTTTGGGGTTTTAGTGAAAAACCTAGGTTTTTGCCAACCCTGCCTGTGACCCTAACACTATTAACTAGCTAACTGCCATGTATAAAGAAAAAACAGGTCATAGGGGGTGTCAAGTTTGGAGGGTAGCTAGCTGGGACAAGGGTTCACATTTCTATCCTTTCTGCCTAATCTCACTGAGTCTTATTTGTTTTCCAAAGGTTTTGTTAATTGTGATTCATTGCCAGTCTTTTTGTTAGGTATGTTTATACTTTTATACTGAATAATTGTTTATTTCAGATATAATAAAGAGAAAAAAAAAGTGGTTCACTTCCATTAGGTTCACCTTTAAATCCCAGCCCTTTCTTGGACTGAGTCGTTGGTTCTCCCACTCATTGGGGAGTTGGATTGTCACCCAAACTTTGGGGGGGTCTTTAACAGTTAATGTGGGAACTAGACCTGAATAGTTCCTGGAAAGAAGGGGGAGGGAATTTGGGAATAGAGCTTGGGAAGTCCTTTGCAGTTAATGTGCGAGTTGGACCTGAATAATCTCCTGGAAATAAACAACTGACAAAAGGCATTCCTGGATACTTGAGGAGACTATCTCTTTACCCAGTCTCTTGACTATCACGAACCCAGAAACGTGGAAAGGTGGTGGGTGGTTCGATGATACAGATACTTAAGGACTATGGCCTACACAGCCACCGCAGCATACTTTTTGGCATCCCCAGTGGGATAAGTTGAGAGATTGGTTAGAGATAGTCAAGTTTAAAAGGGGAACAGTGGAGAATGTCTAATCCAGAGTATGGATGTTGCTGAAGAAATTAGTGGGCAGCCTGGTAAGGGAGCAGTGGCATCAGCCACCCAATCCCCACTGAGAGATATTGAGGATCAACTTTTAAATTATTGGTCTACCACTGCTGGTACAACCTCTAACCAGGATGTATATGCTCTCAGAAGATTGGCATTGACAGTAGCCACCTGGTTAGAACAAGTGAACAGCCCTGAACAGTCCAGGTTTCAAACAAAGTGGAACAGATTGCCCTGCTATGAACTAAGGAGAAAAGAGAATGATGGGTTCCTCACAGGAGAGTGATTCATCTGGGACAGAAGCAGAAGACCTGAACAGACTACCAGGAGCCCAAAGATGAGCCAAATCAACCCCTACCTCTCGGGCCTCAGAAAGGAAGCCAAGACCAACAGTCAACCAGAGACCTCCTATGAAATTTCAACGAGAGCTTGGTGAGTCAAATGGGGGGGAAGAACCAGTGATGTTTACCGCAAGAAAGGGGCCACAACCACTGCCAACAGAGAATCTCCTGGAATGCCTTGCTAACACCCTAGAGAAACTAGGGCGCCGATTTCCTCGACCATTGCCGTTTGATATATCAGATGGGAGAACATTTGCAGAATTTAGGAAGGAGTTTGAGGATTATGCTGAGAATACAGTGGCAGGAGGACACAACTACTGGAAAACGGCATTGCGAGTGTGTCTTATGGGACAGATGAGGTGGGGGGTTTTGATTTAGTTGACCAACCAGGAATGCCATATGAAGTTGTCAGGAAAAGACTGTGGACTTGCTACAGAGAACTCCATTCTACCATGACAAG
The DNA here is from genome assembly GCA_023014485.1 of Bathynomus jamesi. NCBI lineage: Eukaryota > Metazoa > Arthropoda > Malacostraca > Isopoda > Cirolanidae > Bathynomus > Bathynomus jamesi. Next base: position 565,858 of record JAJOZX010000034.1, on the reverse strand, counting down.
AGATAAGCGAGAGGCATTTACTAATCTACAGAAGCTAAGGCTAACAAAGACCAGAAGATCTACTCTAAGGTTAGCCTGAGAGAAAGGAAAGAGGAGGGGGTTAAAAGAGGAGAATAAGGGGTTAAGTAAGTAAAAGAGACCTTATACCAGTATGCGACCAGGTTGGAAACTGTGGATGACTGATGCCAAGAGTAGAAGTGGATAATTGCCAAGAACTGATTTCAAAATTTCTTAACAGTGTTCCTGAAGCATTTTCCCAGAAGGTTAAAGTTGCCCTAGCCATGTTACAAAAGGCACGTGGAGCTGGGACTCAAACTGGCCAGCAGAGAGAGAATTGGCAGCTAGTGAGATGGAACCTCCAGTGAAACCTTTAACCTTATCTAGACCTCTACCCATCCTGCAGGAGGCCTGGAACATAGGAATGTCTCCTTTGGTACCCCAACCACCACCAGGTGTCCAGAATACAAGGTCATCTAGTGATCAAGGTCAGCCCCAAAGGAACCCGAACCAACAAAATCACCAATCTCATCCTCAGTTGTTGGCCCCGCAGCAGGGTTCAGGGTCAGCCAGACTTCTAACCACCCCTCCACCACCACCATCTGATCATCCCTGGGTGAACTGTAATTACTGCGGAAGGAGAGGTCACCTGGAATGGGATTGCCATCGGCATTTAGGAGTGTGTTTGTGGTATGGCAAGCGGGATCATTGGGTGCCACAATGCCTTTACCCACCTAATGGGTATGGTCATAACCAGCAATCATGCCAGCAGAGAAGGCCCCGTTCAAGACCACCAAGTCTTACCATTTCTAGGGAACCAATTCCTGGGCCTAACCAGACCAGCCCACAAGGGAATGAGCCAAATCAACTGAGGCCTTTAAACCAGTGAGCTCTGAGGCCAGAGGGGAACCCCCAGAGTTACTAGCAAGACAAATATTACCTCTAACTAGTGACCCAATACCAGAACAAGAATTTATGGGAGAAGTACAGATGGGGGGAGATACAGTGTGTTAACCCAGTTTTGCCTGTGAGAATGAATGCGAGTGCAGTTCCTTTTGTCCCCCAGGGATATGAGGCAACAGAGGTAGTCCCAGTTTCTGGTGGTAGGAATGAATCATTGATTGTGAATCCAGGTACTGATTGTCCTGATAGGTTCCCAGTTAGTTGTGAACCTGCTAGTAGTAACCTAGGGTGTCCAGGTCCATTTGGTCTGGATGGGAGTGTAAATATTCCTGAAGAGCCTGATAAAGAGCAATCCCCTGATCAGAACAATGAACCCAAAGCTGATGCTCCCAAAATGTATTTGGTAAATAGTAATGTCTTTGACACTGATGGGTTGGATGAAGAGATGTCTGGACAGTTAGCACTCCAATCTTTATTGAAGGTGGATATATGGATTGAACATTTGGAGAACTACTTGGCAGTACTTGATTCTGGAGCTACAGTTGGAATCCTGGATCACTCAGTGGTAGAGGAACTAGAGTTAACTCCAGAGATGCAGAGCTGTAACCTGAGGATTCGAGGGATTGGAGTGAACAACCATGTTAAACCACTGGGGGTGATTACACTGGGGTTATCAATTCATGGAGTGGAGATTGAGCCTGTTCTGTTTGCAATGGTCAAAAGGTTGAAATTCCCAGTTGTATTGGGAATGAATTTTCTTGTTGAAAACAGTCTCCAAGTTAATGTGAAAAGGAAGAGGATAACGCGAGCTTATAAAGATGGACATATGGAGGAAATTTACTTGAAGAGTGAGAATGCACCATGTAGAAGGGTGATCTGGAATGTTCCCTGTTATGCATCAGCAGATGTGAAATTAAGTACCTGCAGATATCATCAAGTTCCTGTACAGTTTGCTCGCTTGAATGTAATCGAAGGTGAAGGAAGACTGGAGTACTGTTTTGAGGGTGATGATGGAGATCCCCGACTCCAGGGGAAAGTGTATGGTCACCCTGGGTTAGTGGATGGATTAGCTGGGATGACAGACGTGTTGGTAATGAAGCTGACCCCAGGAGCACAGAAAATCAAGGTGGATGAATGGATAGGGACTAGAAGATCAATAGTCTATGAAGAAGAACTGGACTTTCCAGTGGCTGAAAGTGAGAGAATCAAGGTGTTCACAACTAGAGCCCAAGCCAAGCAACCAGGCTGGACAGAAGAACACCTACGAACTGAAATAACCATGTCACCAGAGTTGAAGTTAGAAGAGAGGGAGAAGGTTTTACAAATGTTGGCTTGCCAGGAGAAAGTGTTGAGTCAGGGGGATGACAACATGTAGGTTTTGTGAATTGTGTGCCACACCAGATAGAGTTGTATAATGATACTCCTATTCGACAATGACCCTGTAGATTCCCAGAACCAATTGCAGAAGCAGTGGGAGCCCAGTGCCAGGAATTACTGTTGCTTGATATCATAGAACCTAGCATTTCCCCATGGAGTTCGCCTGTTGTCCCTACCCAGAAGAAGGATGGTTCAATTAGAATGTGTGTTGACTGTCGAAAATTGAATGAAGTGACCATACCAGACCGATTTCCAGTGCCCAACTTAACAGATGCAGTTTTCAGTCTTCATGGAACCTGTTACTTCACTTCCCTAGACATGGTACGAGGTTATTATCAAATGCCAATTGCTGAAAAGAGCCGAGAGAGCACTGTTTTTTCAACCACCAGAGGGCTTTAGCAGTTTAAGCAACTGAGTTTTGGATTAAAGAATGCTCCCACTAGTTTCCAATTGATGGTACAAGAAGTGTTACATGGTTTGCCAAGAAGTAGAGTTATAATCTACATTGATGATATCCTAGTAATGGGCAAGTCATTTGAAGAACATCTTCAGCTGGTAGATAAAGTCCTGTATACTCTGGAGAAGTCTGGCATAAAGGTCAAACCTGGGAAATGTCAGTGGTTCCAACATGAGGTTGCATTTTTGGGACACCTAGTTGGGAGAGAAGGTTTGTGGAAATCTCCAGAATATATGCAGAAGGTGCAAGAGTTTCCAAAACCAGAAACTGTTCGACGGATGAAGGATTTTTTGGGTTTAGTGAATTTCCAGAGAAAGTTTGTACCAGATTGTTCAGTGATAACAACTCCTTTGTCTCATTTAACTGGAGGTAGATCAAGAGAAAGATTGAAATGGACACCAGAGATGGACAAGGCTTTTATGGCAGTGAAAGAGGCTTTGGTTAATGAAGTGCAACTGTCATATCCAGATTACAGACCTGAAGCTGAGAAATTGAAACTGTATGTGGATGCTTCAGGGGTTGGTGCTGGTGCTTGTTTAGGATAACAGAATGATGAGTTTAAGGTGGTTACCTATGCATCAATGACCTTTTCCAATGCCCAGAGAATGTACTGTTATAGAACGGGAGTTGGCAGCCCTAAGATGGGGTGTAAAGGCATTTCACCCATTTCTATATGGTGCCTTTTGTACTGTATATGGACCATCAACCATTGGAATACCTGAGCAACATGAAGATTATTGATAGTAGATTGGCCCAAACTTATGAAAATCTCGCAGACTTTGAGTTTGAAACTCGATATCACCCTGGGACTGAGAATGGAACTGCAGATGCATTGTCATGAATAACACTTGCTGGGAGTGACCAGTGACTGATCGCTTACCACCTGGACTGCGAGTACTCATGAAAGTTGATGGAGGTGGTGATTCGTTGTTTAATAGCCTAGTACAAGTGTGAAGGGAATTTGCTACTGCAGAATCCAGATCTGGAAGCCAGGGGTGAAATGGTCACTTGTGGACACCAGGGAGGACCAGTTGCTTGGACTTGGGTACAGTTGGGCATAGTCAATTACTATGTTATGTTGGAGTCAGGAGCAGAGATTAGCTTAGTATCCGAATCAGTGGTCAAGAGTTTAAAAATGAGTGAAGAGGAAGAAATATCAGTAGTCTTGCCAGATAATCTTGACTGGGATTGGTGTGAAATTGGTACCCTGTTTAGGACTGGTGAAATTGACTATTCAGGGTAGAGATGAAAAGATCTGACTACCTTTTGCAATAGCCCCCGAGAATAGTCTCCCATACCGTTTCTTGTTAGGTTCAAACTATCTAATTATGGCTGACATTGAAATGAAGTTTGATGTAGCTGAATGGTCATATGGAGACCCAGAATTAGTGGATTGTTTTGGAGTAGAGGCACTAGATGAGGCAGCATGCATGGAGGAAGAGGTACCAGACACAGAAGTAGAGGAGCCAGAGTTGGGTACAGTATTCAAGGAAGGCAAGAAGTGGATAGTGAACCAAGAGTTGCTTGACTTGAAATCAGTGATTCTGATGCAAAAACAGAACTGATTATTGCAACAGGTGCATGGACTATTGGCCCAGTCAAAGCCCTTACCAGAGGGCAAAACTGCCTTGAAGCAGTTTAAGCGGAACTGGAGGGAATTACAGTTAAGGAGTAGGGTGATAGTACATCAAAGTAAGACGGTGTAGTACCTTTCACATTGCTCATGGATATGGCCCTCAGTTTCCACACGGAAATGGCACATATTGCGCATAATAAGTTGGTGGAAGCTTTGCGATTGTTTGTATGGCACCTGGATTTGTATAAAGTAGCTAGTGACATCTGTGGCACCTGTCAGTTGTATAGTTGTATAAAGTAGCTAGTCAGCCTATCATCCCACCAACCTTGAAGATAAAAACTGAACATCCTTTTGAACTAGTGGCTGCCAATATTGTAGTTTTCCCATGCACCCAGCAAGGTACCTTGGTTGTCTGGTGATGGTTGACCATTTTAGCAAGTGGGTTGTGGCTCACCCATTAAGAACAAAAAGGTCTTCTACCATTATCCAGTTGATGGAGCATGATATTTTCCCCAACTTGTTAAGAATTCCTCGGAGGCTCCTGACAGATAATGTGCCTGAATTCCATTCGGAGGAGTTCCAAGAATTCCTTGATCGCTATGGGATTATGCATGTTTATTCTAGTCCACTTAGGCCTGCAGGCAATGATGCTGTTGAACGTGTAAAAAGAACAATTGGAGAGTTCTTCAGAAGCTTGGGACAAACAGGAGTGGAATGAGATATGAATCTGGTAACAGCTGTGATTACCTACGACTAACTTCCATTCTGAAGTAAAATGACTCTCTCTTGGAACAATGTCACCAGAATATTGCTACTGTAGTTGTTCCGCCTCAATTGCGGGAAATATGGAAGGAGGGCCATACACGGTTTGCACCTTTCCAGGTTGGCTAGAAAGTAGTTACGAAGATCATTACCAGTGACCAGAGCACCACGCAGAAATTCTCCAAGTATACTGGCCCTTACAAAGTTAGTCAAGTACAAAGTAATGGAGTATCCTATGAATTGACTACATCAATGTTGAGGGCACCCCCCCCCCCCCCCCCCAAGTTATAAAAGCACATCATACCCATTTGAAGGCCTGGCATGAACCCCAAAATATCTACAGAAGCATAGGAGAGAACAGGAATTGCAGAAAGTACCTGAGACACTGAGACCCAGTTCCCTAACTTACCATCAACTGCTGAAAGCATACCCTTTACCTGGCATAGGGGTGAGTCAGATGATGGCTCTGAATATTCTTTTGAGGGCTTTGGGGCCCCTGAAGCAGAATCCCTGGTAGCTTTCATGTGGGACACCAGTGATGGGACCAGTGGTTCAGATACAGATGAGGAAATCTCTTCGGAGAAATATCACCAGTTGAATACACTCCTGAATGTGCGACAAAGTATTACCTGGAGAGGTCCTTTGGTAGTGTGTTGCGAGTATGATGGGATGAGTAATTTTAGCTCCGAGACAACTGCTGGAATGGAAGGGTGTCCGCCAGTGGAGCTAAACTGTGGAGATATGCCTCCAGTAACTCAGCATTTGGGTGAGACAGATGTTCAGACACCAATTAGAGATATTCAAGCAGGGGCTAATCCAGTGGGGCAGCAAGGTTTTCAAACTATGCAGGAGTCAGAAGGTAATGAGTCTAATGACATACCTTCACTTGGTTATGAGAACTCTGATTTTGGCAGGGTCATTAGAATCAATTTTCTCCAGTATTCCCATTAGTGAATCTTGTCTCATGAGTCCCCAAATCATATCTCCACTACAAGAAAATCAGTTGTGGGGTGCTGCTTCTGAAAATGAGTCTGGGGAAACTGAAGTCCAGGGTAATTTGACAGATTTGCATGAACATATGGACACACTGGATTCGAAGCTTCTTCCTGATGTGTCTAAGTTCAAGAAGGTTGACAGGATTGCCATCCTGGTCACAGGAGGCAACCAAGAGATCCTTCTCGGAGTCCCCAAGATTGGCAGCAGCACAGGTGTGAACCAGTCAAACGCTTGCATCACTGCTCTTCAGGAGTGGAACCTCACGGATCATGTGCAAGGCTTGGTGTTTGACACCACAGCCTCAAACACTGGTCTGTCCAAGGGAGCTTGCATGAAGATAGAGGCTGCCATCAACTGGGAGATTATTTGGATCACTTGCCGTCACCATATCCTGGAAGTTGTTCTCTCTAGTGTCTTCAAGGAGTATGGACCATCCAGCAGCCCCAATATCCCCTTGTTCATGCAGTTCCAAGAGCAGTGGAGATTCATTGATGGAACCCACTGGAAGCCAGCAACGCATGATGAGAATATCGTGGAAGAATTCTCTGGTCTCCTGGCAGGATTCAAAGAAAGGGTGCTGAAGGACCTGAAGGTGGCAATCAAGTCAAAGGCTCACCTCAAGGATGATTACAAGGAACTCCTTGCCTGTCATACACCTTCTTGGGGGAAATTCCAGAGGGAGGTATGAAGATTAGGGTACCTGGGGCCTTCCACCAAGCCAGATGGATGGCAAAGGCCATTTATGCTCTTAAGATCTTCCTCTTCAGAGAGCAGTTCACCCTCACTGCTCACGAAATATGTGCGGTGCAGAATCTCAGCCTCTTCATTTCTCTGTTCTACACTGGGTACTGGCATCAAGCAATGATCGCATCATATGCCCCCAAAAATGACTTGGATTTCATGAAGGATCTTGAGAGTGGAATTCCAAATCATCAGCTGGTGAACACTGCCCTCACAGCCTTCAAACGCCACCTATGGTATGTGTCCGAGGAATTGATCAGTCTTGCATTCTTTGATGACTGGATTGGAGAAGAGGAGAAAGTTGCAACATTTAGTGGAAAATCTCAAGAAGAGAAAGCGGAAGGGACTGAAGAGAATTGATGTCAAGAAATTCTCTCCTCCAACACCCCTTCCTGACTTCGTGACTGCCAAGACCAAGAACATCTTTGACCTCATTCTCCTGAATGGTCATCAGGAGTTGGAGTCCTTCCTCGCCAAGCCACCTTCTTCTTGGAACAAAGATGAAACCTACCAACAATTCATGGCCTCCGTCACTTCATTGAAGGTTGTGAATGACAGCGCCGAAAGGGGTATTGCTATGATCACACAATTCAACTCATCCATCACCAAGGATGAGACCCAGAAGCAGTACCTCCTGAAAGTTGTAGCTCAGCACAGGAAGGATATGTCCTCCATGCCAAAAGCTGTCTTCCTGAAATAAACTTAGAATCTACAATGATGCCTTTCCTTTTCTGTGAGCTTATTTGAGATAATTGTGTCAATTTTTTGTGATGACCGGAAAGTTGAAGTTTTGCAAGGACCCCTGAATATTGAGATAAGAAACTGAAATTTTGCCTGAAGACATGTTTGGGGTAAAGGTATTAGGGCGACATGTGTCTAAATTAAAATTCCAACTTAATTTTTTGGACCACCCTACTGATTACCCAAGCTATCCATGAGTCCTGCCATTTATCCTCTAAGTTATAGAATTCTTGGTACAAAAATGTCTGTATATAGCTCCACTTAACTTTGACATTATTGTATTATTTCTAATCAACTGTATATATTTCTATCCTTTGTATGTGAACTGCCATTGTATTACTAATACTTGTCATATGGACTATAGTCTGCCAATGAACCTTTTCATTTTCATTTATAAACAGAAATTCAGAAGCAGTTCAACAGAGGTACAGGGAATTGATAGAAACTTTGAAACATAGGCAGAGCAAGTGTTATGTAATAGGCATTTTACCAAGGATGAGGGTAAGCATGGAGTTTACAAGTAGAATTTTAGCCTTAAATGATAAATTTAGGATGCTATGTAGTGAAGGGGTTGAGTTCATAGATTCGTGGGATAATTTTTATGAAAGGAGGGAGCTTTACAGTAAGGATGGATTACATCTTAGTGGAAGGGGAACTGCTTTGTATGGGAGGCTTCTGGAGGAAAATGAGAGTTCTTTGGGGTTTTGAAAAATAACTTTAGATCAAAAGAGGGCATAAAACATCAGGGTATTAGTAAAATAAACACTGTTCAAGTCTTAAATACAGATCATGTCAGGAATACTGTCTAGCCAAGGGTAGGGAATCAGTTAAAACTGAAGGGTTGAAGTGTTTTTACACAAATGCACATAGTCTTAGGAATAAGAAAAATTAATTATTTAGCTATATGATTTGTGAAAACCTGGATATAGTCTCCATTAGTGAGACAGCATTCAATGACACTATAGCAGAGTACAAGTTAAATAGTTATACAATGTATATTTATCAGAGAATAGATAGGCAGGGGGGGAGAGGTTTGGCCTTACATATTAAGAATGATTTAATTTCAGTTCAGAATGTAGTATTAAATTAGACAATCAGGTAGAATCACTATGGGATGATATCTGTGTTTCAGGCAGAGAGTATATTTGGATAGGTGCATTTTACAGACCTCCAAACCAAACACAGGAAGTTGATGACAGTATGGTTCAAGAAATAAATGAAGTTGTAGTGCTAGAACATTAATTATGGGAGATTTCAATCTGCCTCATATAGACTGGAGCCTCTTAGAGGGAAATAATAGGGAAGGTAATTCTTCATTGACTGCTATAATGACTTTCCTAACACAATTTGTAGACAAACCAACTACGGATCAAGCAATCTTAGATCTGATTCTTTCCAATGATCATGAACTTATTAGGGAACTTGCAGTAGGAGTTATTCGGAAATAGTGACCACTGGATCATATGTTTTAAGATAGAATTAAATAGGGATCTAGTCAACAATGACCATCTAGTCCCTTGTTTCTCAAAGAGTGACTCTAGTAGATTTAGGGAGTTGTCAGGCTCAGTAAAGTGGGATAATGAATATGCCAATAAAAATGCTATCAAGATGTGGTTTAGATTTAAAGAAATTTTAGAGGATGTACAATGTAGGTGTATTCCTTTTAGAAATGTTCGGAATAACAAGATTCGGAAACCTTTGTGGTGGAATAGGCAAATGGCTAAAATTATTAAAAATAAAAAAAGGGCATTCAGGGAATTTAAAGGCATTGATAGTATTTTGGACTTAGATAATTATAAGCAGTTAAGAAATAAGCTAATAGTTTGATTTGGAAGAGTAAATGGCATAGCAAAATAAATCTAGCTAGAAATGGCAATAAAGATCCAAAGAAATTCTTTAGTTTTTATAAATATAATAATAAAAAGCATGATAGGATTGGCCCAATAGAACATGATAGGATGTTTGAAAAAGATCAGGATATTGTTGGTATTTTTAATTATTATTTTAGCTCTGTTTTTACTGAAGGAAATTTAAATAACTTTGATTTTAATTGTTTAGATCCTGTAAATTCAGATATTTAGACATTCATCGATGGTATACTGATTTTATTTTAAAGATTACAATGGCAGTCATATGGCAATTACTGAGAGTGTGGTTTGTTTCTTTTGTGAATTGGGTGGAGATATTGTGGGGGTTATGAAATTTCTCACAACCCCCACTGATTTTCAAATCACCCTGGGGGGATTGTGGAGTTTTTCACAAAACCCCCACCCTAATTTTCAAGTCCTATCTGGTTCTTCTGCCTGTTAATTGTAAAAATTACCATAATGGCTAGCCTATATTTGATCTTGGAAGCCTATTAAAAGGTTATGAAACCTGAATAGATTGCCAGATAGACAGGCTGAGATTAATAGAGACATGTCCTTTTGGAAGCTAAGGGAGTTTGGAAAGCCTTTAAAGGTATGATGTTAAGTGCTCTATCTTGTAATCCTTGGCCAGTGTACAATAGGAATAAAAGACTTGTTCATAATCCTTATTCCTAGTTATTGTGGTGTGGTCATTTGTATTTCACCATCATTATTAGTATTAATTATTATTATTATTAAAAGTATACATATATATAGGTTTTTGAAACTGTGACTGAATATAGATAGGTATAATAAATCCAGCCAGGTTAGAATCAGACATCAGACTGTTACTTATTGCCTGATTTGCAGTGCATGTGGGAGCCCTGGAGTTTCCTTTAGCCAAATCCAGTAATCTGTGATCCCGTCATGTAACTAGCTAGAGAACTGATCATTATTATAGGACACCAGTCACATTATTCCAGAGTTAGGTTTTTGCCCATGCTTGTTTGGCACTGATTATATAGGTTGATAAGTTGAGAGATAGGTTTGCCATAATTGTCAATGTTTGTATTTATTATTTTTATGTTGGTTATTTATTATTTGTGTGTTTTAATTTCATGAGTAAATTATGTCTTCCAGCGATCAATTATGAAGTCATGATTCCAGTTAATGTTTGTTGATTAATTGTCTGTTATGCTATTATTGCGATTAATGGTGCCTGGTGCATGTAACTAATAATCTTGTGTTGTCTAGGCAACCAGTTGGGACTCAACTCACATGGTACAGATTCATCAGGCTTGGATTGTGGATCCAATCCAGTGGGAGCTACACAGTCCACTGAGGTTGTGTCAACCACTGTTGGCCACTGGGATCTGCCCTGGAATCATGCCTGTGACCCTAATCCTACTAACTAGCCAGTGTGTAAAGTGTATAATTGTATAAAGAAAAAAACCTCAGGTTATAGGGGGTTGTCAAGTTTGGAGGGTAGCTAGGCTTGGACAAGGGTTCACATTATGTGCAAGTCATTTCCACTGCTTGTCTCCCACTTGCTTTCTATCCTTTCTGCTGAATCTCACTAAGTGTTATTTGTTTTCCAAAGGTTTTGTTAATTGTGATTCATTGCCAGTCTTTTTTGTTAGGTATGTTTATACTTTTATACTGAATAATTGTGTATTTCAGATATAATAAAGAGAAAAAAAACAGAGTAGTTTACTTCCATTAGGTTCACCTTTACATTAGTACAGCCCTTTCTTGGACTCTGAGTGGTTGGTTCTCCTACTCATTGGGGAGTTGGATTTAGTCACCTGAACTTGGGGGCGTGTGTGTCCTTTGCAGTCAACGTGCGAGTCGGACCTGAATAATCTCCTGGAAATAAACTACTGACAAGAGAGGCATTCCTAGATACCTGAGGAGACTACCTCTTTGGCCAGTCTCTTGACTATCACAAACCCTGAAAAGGGTGTGGGTGGTTTGACAACATAGATACTTGGGGACTATGGCCTATGCAGCCATCGCAGCAATATAATGGATTTAAAATGTAATGTACGCAAGGTGATGGGAAGACTTTCAATGCTTGATGAGGGCAAGGGTAGGCTTACAGTTGATGAAGACAACCTATACTAACAGTGAAGATGTTAGTAAGTTGAAGGGTGATGTTAGGAACATAGTTTCTAGTATAGGTAGCTATCAGGAAGGTTGGATAGAATTGAGGAAGGGGTTAAGGTAGGCCCAAGATTAGTAGATGGGGAGGGATTTAGAGTAGTTAAAGGTGGAGCTAGGCCACGTATGTTAGGTGATAGAAATCCCCCCCTATCAAGGTTTCAAACCCTTTTACCCAGTTGGATAGGGATGTGAATGAGGGGGGAACCTATTTTAATTGGGGACTCCTTAGTGCATCATATGGATAAGGAGTTCATTGAATGGAATCAACCAAGAGGAGGGTGGTCTGTCTACCAGGGGCCAGGGTTGACAGAATTAGAGAAGTAGTAGGTAGATAGAATTGATGTTGCCTCCACCCACTTGATGTTTGTGATGATGGTAGGGGGCAATGACTCGTATAGGCCCAATACAAGAGTACCTGACCTTTTGGAGAGATATATGGGGTTAATTAGGTCCCTGAAGGCAAGGTCAGATAGGTCTTTAGTTCTAGGTATCACACCTAGGTATGGTTTAGGTCTTAGGATTACATCAAAAAGTTTTTGAACATGAAGCTAGAGGAGATTTGTACTCAGGAAAATGTACCCTTTGTAAAGCTGAGGTCAGAATTTAGTGATCCTGGACTTTTTATAAATGATGGGGGTGCATTTCAATGAAATAGGGAATGCTAGGCTAGGTAGGTTACTCAATGAGAATGTTCAAAATCTGTATAAGTCGAAGCCCTCTTTAAATGTTGTGGGTCCAGGAAACACCAGCCTGACATGAAAAATAGTTTAAAATGCTGATCGGTTGTAAAAAATAAATTTAATGAATTTAAGGCGATATAATTTATTCCAGGAACTAAGATATAGTTGCTATAACTGAAATGTGGTTAAATACTGTGACTCAGGACTTGTTGAGGGAACTTGATTTAGTGGATTTAAAAATTTTACTGATGGTATGTTACATAGGATTCATGGTGGCTTTTTGTTGAACATTCATAATTCCCTTAGAGTTATAGTTAAGATAGATTTTCTGGCAGCAACTAATGTAATGTGTATTGAAGTTAGGGTGCGTAGTATTAGCTTTAATTTCATTGTTGTTTATAGACCTCCCATTCAATCCCTTGATATCAATACTAGATTTTACACACTTCTTGGTAACTTTATTAATAATTGGGATAGTATAGTTATTGGAGACTTTAACTGCCCTAATGTTAATTATGAGACTTTTACTGGTAATGATGAGGGTTTGAGACTGATTGAGTTCATGGAAGATAATTTTTTACAATAGATGGTTACTGAACCAACAAGCCATGACAATATTTTGGACATGACGACGAATGGTGAAAATATAGTCAAAGGTTTAGAAGTAGGTGAGAGTTTGGGATGTAGTGATCATCAAATTATTAGGTTTAAGCTATTGATAGAAAACAGTAAGGATAGTAATATAATAGAAGTCCCTGATTTTCGTAGGGCTAATTTTGATAGTTTTGCTGACAGGATGAAAGTAATGGACTGGGATAATTTATTTATGGGTAATGATGCAAGTTTTCATTGGGAAATGTTTAAAGAAAGTTTTTTGAATATCAAAAGGGAGTTTTATTCTGCATAGGCCCAAGTGCACTAGAAATCATGGTAGGTAGGCCCAAGTGGTGGACTAGGGAAATAGGTGAGTTTATAAGAGAGCATATAGACTTAATAAGCACAATGGCTTGGTAGCTAACTTTAATAATATTGAGCTTAGACATCAAGTTAAAAAGATCTGTTAGGAATGCTAAGCGTAATTTAGATAAACTTGTAGCTGTTGATGCTAACAGCACTTTTGCTTCTGATGCTCAGGCAATGGCGGGTATTTTTAAAACTTTTTTGCAACAGTTTTTACTGTAGAAGATGTAAATATTGTCCCCAACATAGGCAATACCATTCCATTTAGTAGTACAGTGAGGCCTTGCATAACGAATGCCTTAAATAGCAAATTTTTGCTTAACAAATTACCTCCATAAAGCTCCATTGATTTAAATAATGATTTTACCTTGCAGAACGAATTTGGTAATGAAAAACGTAATAACACATTTTCTGTTCAGTTGGAGGTTGGTAGCTGTCGTGAGCAGTTGTGCACAATTGCTATCAATTTTTTTTTAAATTTTGCTTTACAGTGATTTATCATTATAATATTAATTAATATAGTGAATAAATAATAATTAATGCTTTTAAGCATTATTAGTGCTAAATAAAGTTAATTACAGTGCACATAATAAAGATAAAAAGTGAATTACAGTGAACCAAGTGGGCTTACGATAACACGTGTTGTTACAATAACAACACATTACACTAAAAAACCTTTAAAAAATGGGTAAACAAGCGCAAAAAGGGTCAAAATTTGGGCTCTGGAATGAATTACTGAAAATCCCATTGAACTAATGCATTGCATAATGAATTTTTCGGTTAATGAATGGCCTTCTGGAATGAATTAAATTCATTATGCAAGGCCTCACTGTAATACTATTTTGAATGATATAACTGTTTACAAGGGTGAGATTGCACATTATATTAATAAACAAAGTTAGCAAGGCTCCAGGCATTGACACACTTTATCCTAGATATTTGAAAGATTTGAAAGATATCATAGGCCCATTAACAAAAATTTTTAACAAGTCACTGGAAGCTGGGATTATTCCTGAAGACTTCAAATTAGCTAATGTTATGCCCATTTTTAAAAAAGGCAACCACACAGTAGCTAGCAATTATAGGCCTATTATCTTAATGTCAATTGTCAGTAAACTTTTGGAATCCGTAGTTAGGGATCGTATTGTCAATCACTTAGAAAGTCATGATTTGATTAATAATAGTCAGCATGGGTTTCAACGCAATAAATCTTATTTAACGAATTTGTTAGTAGTCCAGGCAATCTAGAGCAAAAATAGCTTCAACCTGGGCAAAATTGCTTCAGAAGCTTTCTAAACTGTTTCCAGCTCAGGAACCATTGCAGAATAACATATCCAAAATCCGACAAAATTAGACCCCGGGAACACCCCCAAAAATGAAATTCAAAATGGCAGACTGGCAGTTTCCTACGAAATACAATAAATTTTAATTTCACTTTGTAGAGAGAGTTATGACGTTTTTCTTGATCAGTAAAATGTTTTAAAACACATCTTCGTTTCTAAATTAACCTATATGACACTAAAAATTGTATTAGGCGGCTAGTATTAAACTATGATGTCACGTAATGTAAATAAAATATACTGTATGGAGTGTATGTGAGAATGGACATTGCTACATCTTTATAAACTTATATTATATACAACTCTTTAATTCCTACTACCCACTATCAAATCTGCGTATTTGTGCTTGTCATTTTCTTTAAAACTGTTATTATGTACTCCTTTTAAATACTGCAACACAGTTTATTAATTTGTGTTTTCTGTTTCAGACTGACTCAGTGTATGGCTGACAGCTGGAATAAGTGTTCACGTTGTATGTAGGAAAAGGTTTACGGATAAAAAGACCATTGAAATAAAGAAGCTACAGACCGCAGCCGAGGCAATACCAAGGAAAAGTGCTCATTTTCATGAATATGCATTTTCCAGTGCTACTCACTATTTGTTTTGTGATACCTTTGTGGACTTTTTTTCCAAACACAAACCAAAATCAGAGCATGTCAAAATAAGAACTACAGAGTTCTCCGAAAACATAAAAAGGTGCTGTGAAAGCCGCTGCGATGAATGGTCATTTAATGTAAAAGGCCGTCTGGAGTATTATCTTCGTGATCTTCCTGCTGCAGATTGTGTCTACCATCACACCTGCAGCGTAAATTTTCGAAGTGGAAAAAACATTCCTCACGCATACTCCTCCGACAATCATGATTCGAAGAAAGGGAGACCAACTAATGAAGAGCAACACCAAGCATTCCTTCAGACCTGTGCTTACCTGGAAGAGAATGATGATGAACAACTGTTGATTGGAGACCTAATTTCCAAAATGGAGGAATATCTTCAAGGAAGTCAGAGCTCTGTCTACAAACGCAGGCACATGAAGAGAAAGCTTTTAGAACATTACAGAGACAAGATCATAATATCAGGTGAAAGTGGGAAGGCAGATGTAGTAACACTACGAGAGACAGCTAATGAAATTCTTATAGATTATCACAAAAAGTCGAAAGAATGTGATATAGATATAGAGCTACAGAAGATTTACCTAGTAGAAGCTGCTGCAAAAATAATCAGAAGTGATATCAAGTCTGTCGACTCGCCTAGAAAAGATGTGTATCCATCTCCAAATGACATCACTGCAGAAAGTGCTCTTGATTACATTCCCAACAGTCTGAAATTGCTATTATCGAAAGCATTTGCGGGACACGATGCTTCAAAAAAAAGAGGTGCAATTGGGCAGAGCATTATGCAAGCAACCCATCCTAGAGGATTACTATGTCCACTACAGATCGGTTTGTTGGTTCAGCTACACCACAACACGCGAGAAGCATGTTGAGGGACATCTCATTCCGCGAACTTCCAGTACCCACTGCCACCATAAGTCGACTTAGTCTTCTCTGGCAGATATCTTCAGCAGAAAGATCAGGTCCAAGTTGGTCCGGAACAATGCAGGCAATTCACGGTGGATCAAGTGTCTCACATCCAGGTGTGGCGTCGATCACATTCCTTCCCATCATAGATATGTCGCCAACTGACATGACCTGCATATTTTCGACATTACTATATTTGAGCAAGATAGCACGCGATCAAAAAGTCCCATGCATTATTACCTTTGATCAGCCTTTGTTCTGGAAAGCTTCCCAAATCATCAATGAACAGAGAGACCTGCAGGACATTGTTTTAATGCTGGGATCATTTCACACTCTGATGAATCTTTTGGGAGCAGTCGGTACTCTTATGAATGGTTCAGGATTGTCTGAAGTACTTCAAGAAATATACGGACCAAATGCCGTGCAACACATGATGTCTGGAAAAGCTGTTTCAAGAGCGATACGTGGTCATATGATAGTAGATGCAGCTCTTAGTACCTTACTAGTCGCAGACGTTTTCCCTTGTAATGAAGATGGAACTCCTCATGACCTCCATAAGGAAGCTTGTGACCTGCTCGACGATGTTATGACCGCCAAACAATCAGTTGAGGATGTGGAATCTTCGAATGCATTGTCTCAGATTGCTACCACTTTGGATGTGAAGAAAACTGACCTACAATCTACTTCGCAAACAAGTCAACTCTGGTTGGAATATCAGCGAATGATCAACATTGCACGTTCCTTGATAACAGCAGACAGAACCGGCTCGTGGGATTTGCACTTGCAAGCTATGCTGGAGACCATCCCCATAATTGCAGCAGCCGGACATCACAATTACCTGAAATCGATATACCTGTACCTGCAGAAAATGTTAAGTTTGCCTTCTGAAAATCCAGCCGTTAACAAAATGTTCCAGGAAGGTAAGTTTGTGGTAAGAAGCGACAGATTATGGGCCGGACTCGGCACAGACCTGGTGATAGAACAAGTACCAATGCGTTCCCTGAAAAGCAGAGGCGGACTGACACGCGGAAGTGGATTTACAGACATCCAAAGGACAACGTGGCTCTTTTCTATGCCTCTGTGTTCCACTTATAACTTAGCAATGCAGGAATACACCAGAGTTTTGTTGGAAAGTAGTGAACAGCACAAGGAAATGAGGGGAAGTAGACAAATCAGGGACAGTAATGACATGAAGAAAGTACTTGAACGTCTGGAATCCTTATCCCCATTCCATTCTACCTCGGGTCTCTGCAACATTGTAACAGGGCTAACTGCTGATCCTGGAGTTAACGTTCATCAATTGCATTCAATCGGTACGAACATTGTTGTAAAAATGATTGGGAAACAAGCCTTTACATATTCTGCCAAAAGATCTGACAAAGTGAAAACACTAGGATCTGCTTCTGCCGTTGTGATCACTGATGCTTCAGATATAGAAGTAGATCCTGCACTACTGTTTCAGAGAATGATGACTGTTGCCACTGGCGGAGACATGAATCTTGAAGATGTCATGTGTTACGAACTGTGTGCATATCCTCCTGCATTGTTCGAATCACGAAGTATCTTGAGGAAACCCGATAAGTCTCAGCTAGCTCATGCAATAATCAAATACACTGACACTTTACGCATGAAAGAAGTTCAAGAAATTCAGTGCACAGACCAGTACGTATTGGATGGTGGATCTCTACTACATCGTGTTTCCTGGCATCAAGATGAAACATATGACGGCATCGCCAACTCATATGGCGATTTCACTCTGAAAACATATGGAAAAGCAATCATTGTTTTTGATGGCTACAGCAGCTCTCCTACGATCAAGGACATGACCCACAGAAGACGCAGCACCAAGACAAGCAGAAATGTGAATCTCAGTCCAAGCATGAAGTTTGTTGGCCAGAAGGAACACTTCTTGGCTAATGAAAACAACAAGCAAGCATTTATTTCCCTCGTAGGTGAGATGTTGAAGAAGCACAGGTGTACTGTTCACAACGCAGATGGGGATGCTGATGTGGACATCGTTTGTGCAGCAGTTTCCTCATCAGAAAATGCAACTACAACAGTAATAGGGGAAGACACCAACTTGCTGATTCTCCTTCTGTACCATGCCAAGGACAGTGGTTTCAAGTTGTACTATCGCAGCGATATAAGACGGGGACCATCTCCTAATCCTGTGTATGATATTCTCAGCATTCAATCATTGTTAGGCAATGACATCTGCAAGTATCTCCTGTTTGTGCATGCTTTCACGGGCTGTGATAGCACATCCAGAATTTTTTCGATCGGTAAAGCCAAAGCATTTGACACACTGATGAAGGTGGCTGAACTCCGTTCAGTTGCAACAAGTGTTTTGTATGGCTGCAAAACACTTGAATCCACTAACGCACTACATCATCGAATGTTAGTTGAAAAGGTAGCTACAGCTAAATCTTTTGTTACACCCGAACATTTGCCACCTAACGATGCATCCACAAAGTACCACAGCTTTTGCACATACTTTCAAATACTAATCTGGAAGTCTACAGAAGAGAAGATCGATGCAGAACAGTGGGGTTGGTATGTAAAGAATAATTCCTACTACCCTACAGCCTGCGACAAGCCACCAGCTCCAAATTATCTACTCAACATGATCCGCTGCTCCTGCAAGACGAAATGTGCTACTTCAAGATGTGGATGCAAGCGTAATGGAATGCCCTGTTCAGCCGCTTG
The DNA here is from genome assembly GCA_023014485.1 of Bathynomus jamesi. NCBI lineage: Eukaryota > Metazoa > Arthropoda > Malacostraca > Isopoda > Cirolanidae > Bathynomus > Bathynomus jamesi. The sequence goes on along the minus strand of JAJOZX010000034.1, from coordinate 547,095 downwards.
TGGTGAGTGCCAAATCAGTGGTTGCGATAACAACCCAAGTACCGGTAATCTATCCGATGATAGTGATGAAGAGGATTAATTTCTGTATGTTTGTGACCAGGTATCACTTCTTCTGTAATGAACATAACTTGAAACTGGGAAAAAAATAATTGTTGTATTATTGATTATAAAAATCTGTAAAAAGCTATATAACATTATATTTGCGTAATAACTGGTTGTGTTGTATATTGTTGAATTATTTAAAACATTACAACTGAAAGAAAAAGCATCAAATGTATCTCTATAAATAAAAGCGTAAATTATTTTTTTTTTTTTTCGTAGGAAACATCCAGTCCGCCATTTTGAATTTCATTTTTGGGGGTGTTCCCGGGGTCCAATTTTGTCGGATTTTGGATATGTTATTCGGCAATGGTTCCTGAGCTGGAAACAGTTTAGAAAGCTTCTGAAGCAATTTTGCCCAGGTCTAACTACAAATTGCCTGGACTATAGAGGTTTATAATGAAATAGTGTGATGCAGCTGATGGTATTTATTAACTTTAAAAAAGCATTTGACACAATTCCGCATACATTATTAATTGTGAAGGTTAAAGCGCATGGTATACACAGTCAGGTAGCTAACTGGTTAGAGGAATGGCTTTGTGCCAGGAAACAGAGGGTCATTGTTGGGTGGCTGGATTTAGGTAGTGGTGTCCCTCAGGGTTCAGTGTTAGGCCCATTGCTATTCATAATCTACATTAATGACACAGATGTAGGCTTGACCAGTAATGTGTCAAAATTTGTCGATGATACTAAAATAGGCGGTAAAGTCCTTAACATGGATGATAAAAATAAGCTCCAAGACAATGTAAATATGATTATGGAGTGGATGGATAAGTAGCAGATGCAATTTAATGTAGACAAATGTAAAGTTTTGTATAGAGGTTCTCATAACAATAATTACACATATACAAAAGTTGGGTCATTCCATATCATTTTCAAACACCTCTGGGCATGACCATCCCCAATTTCTTTGAAATTTTTTTGTATGGAGGGCTATGTGAGATATGTCCAGAAAATAATTTTTCGGACCTGGCTGACCCCTGGCACTCATGTTCTGAGGTCGCAAAATATTGGCACTCTGGCCCAAGTGCCATTTTTCAAATGCATCTATCTCGGGAACCAATAAAGATAGAAAGGTTGTTTTGGTGTCAAATTAAAGAGAAAAGAAAGCTCTATCACATTTATTAAACAAAACATCCTCTAAAATTAAAAAGTTTGAAGATGACCTTGACATTTGACCTTTATAAAAAAAAATGCCCATCTTTGATTTTTAAATCAAAATTCTTTTTGGATGCCATCCATTGTGGTTAACAACCTATGGAAGCTTCATAACTGACCAAGACATAATAAAAAAGTTACATCCATTCCAATGAGACCATTTTTGTCAAAAAATGTACCATGCCTCTGAGTGCCAATTTTCAGAAATTAATATCTCAGTCCCTATTGAACTTAGAACAATGTTTTTAACATCATCTTGTAGATACCATGAATATCTACCATCTTTATAGAAATTCTTGTACAGTGAGGCCTTGCATAACGAATTTAATTCATTCCAGGTCATTCGTTAACTGAAAAATTCATTATGCAATGCATTAGTTCAATGGGATTTTCAGTAATTCGTTCCAGAGCCCAAATTTTGACCCTTTTTGCGCTTGTTTACCCATTTTTTAAAGTTCTTTTTGTGTAATGTATTCTTATTGTTATATTAATGTTATTCTATGTATATATTTTAAATAAACATGCTAAATAAATAAATTGAACACAGTTAAAAATAAAAATATTTTTATTTATCTTGGTCTTGGAGGTGATGAGCTTCAGTGGGCTGGAGATGAGGCTTGGAGGAGGATGGGAATTAATGGTTTCTGGAAGGAGAATCTCCTTCCATTAGAACATCTGGGAGGTCAAATGATTCTCTCCTGGGTGTCCTATTGCCAGTTGGACCTGGTTGAGGGTCATCAGGATCAACCACATCCACAGATGATGTTGAAGTTGAAGCAGTGGAGGCTGTTGTAGTCTTGAAGTAGCTGTCAATTTTTCTCTGTTTCTTTTTGCTTTCTGCAAATTCCCTGAAATATGGCAGGACTTTGTCTTCGAAATGACAGATAGCAAGCTCGGTAACTCCAACATTATGGTGCTTGCTTGCAATGGCCTTCACCTTGCCCCAATCTAACATTAATTCTTTGACTTCAGAAGTAGTTATTTTCTCTTCTGTTTCATCATCCTCCTCACCAGTATCTGACCCTGATTCCTTGGCCAACTCCAGAAGATCTTGCGCAGTCAACTCCTTTCCATGGTCTGCAAGAAGTTCTTCAACATCCTCTTGATTGACTTCAAGGCCCATGTCTTGACCCAACTGGACAATTTCAGCCTCTACATTTGGTTCATCTGTTTGAAAACCTTCAAAATCATGCACAGCAGATGGCCACAACTTCTTCCAGGCAGAGTTCATGCAAATTGTTGAGACTTCTCTCCATGCTCTCACAACATTCTTGACAACCTCCAAAATGTTGTAATGTTGCTTCCAGAACTGTGTTAAGGTTACAGAATCCTCAATGGAGGTTGCATTATGCCACTGAGCAAACATGAACTTCGTGTATAGCTTCTTGAAGTTTGAAATAACCTGCTGGTCCATAGGTTGGAGCAGTGATGATGTGTTTGGAGGCAGATATTTCACAGTAATGAAGCTGAAACTTGTCTTCCACCTATGATTAAATCAGGGCTGTGGAGTCGGCACATAAAAAACCGACTCCGACTCCTCAATTTTTTGTCTATCCGACTCCAAAGGTATATTAATTCTAAATCTGCTATGATGATAATTACACAAGAGGCATTTCATCACCACCACGTGAAGCATCATCATCTGTGGTCATTGTTACGGTAACTTTGTCTGTAGTAAAGAATCTTGTAAGTGGTGCTTGTCATTCAGTAGATTTCTGATCTTTTGTTAACTTTAAAGTAGTTGGAAGGTTTTTATTACTATCTTTCTCAATGACAACTTCTAAAATTTTGGGATGGAAACACTGCAAATGCCTTTTCAAATTTGATGCTCTGGTTGGTGCATTTTTATCAGAGCCAGTAAAACCACTGATTTTTGCTTCACATAATTTTTTATCATCATCATCTTCTATCATACACTGACACACGAAATGTTTCCCATCTGTGGTTATTGTAAAATATTAAAAAACTGCAGACTTTGTTGGAAGTGTCTTTGCCATTGTGAAAGGGGTTTTAGACTTGAAAGTTAAAAACTTATGAAATTTAGAAAGAACTCGAAATTAAATAAGCATTAAAAATAAAAAATATTATCTGAAAAGAAAAAATGAATTAATGGCATTAGTGTCTGAAATGGAAAACATTGTGTTTATTATTTAAGTGGTTTAACCACCATAGCTGCCAGTGATATCACACACAAAAACACATTTTATTAAAATTTATATTGAGGTCGGAGTTGGTACATTTTTACCGACTCCGACTCCAGCACCACCAAAATTGCTTCCGACTCCGACTCCACAGCCCTGGATTAAATAGGGTTCTTGTCACCCATGCCTTTTTATTGTGTCACCAAAACACCCCAAGAGTAGATGGGTTCACCTTCTTCTGCTCGAATATCCTGGGATTTTGGGAATGATACACAAGCATAGGCTTAATCTTCAGGTCCCCTGATGCATTCCCAGCCATAAGTAAAGTAAACCAGTCTTTCATTGGTTTATGGCCAGGCAGTTTGGACTCTTCTCTAGTAATGTAGGTCCTGTTCAGTAGCTTTTTCCAAAATAGGCCAGTTTTGTCGGCGTTAAAAACTTGAGGCAAATAATCCTCCTCCTCAGCAAGTTCTGCAAATTCTATTTTAAATTCCTTTGCTCCCTCAGTACTATCAGCACTTGCAGCCTCACCATGCCTTATAATGTTCTTAATTCCTGACCTTCCATTGAAATTTTCAAACCACCCACGACTGGCATTGAATGATTCATATCTTTCAACTGATGCTGGAAGGGATTCCTTAATTTGTTCATATATTTGCACTGCCTTGTCACTAATGAATGTCTTAGTAATGGATTCCCCCTTCATTTCCTTTTCTCTAATCCATATCAGTAAAACTCTCCATTTCAGCAATAGCTTCCCTTCCTTTAATAAGTCTACTTGTAGCATCACTTACTTTAGTTTTCATAATTTCTTCCTTCTTCTTAAAAATTGTCGAAACTGTACTGGCAGACAATCCATATTCAGCAGCAAGATCTTTGGTGCTCGTTCCAGATTCACTTTTTTTAATAATGTCCTGCTTCATCTGGAGACTGATAGTTTTCCTGGATTTCTTTGGAGCATTAGCAGATGATGAAGGTCTTTTAGGGGCCATGACTACACGTTTTATACACTTATAAAGCTAATAAATTGAAATTTAATAGTGAGCAATTGTGTTGTATTATTGTAACAACATGTGTTATCATAAGCCCACTTGGTTCACTGTAATTCACTTTTATCTTTATTTTGTGCACTGTAATTAACTTTATTTAGCACTAATAATGCTTAAAAGCATTAATTATTATTTATTCACTATATTAATTAATGATATTATAATGATAAATCACTGTAAAGCAAAATTTAAAAAAAAGTTGATAGCAATTGTACACAACTGCTCACGACAGCTACCAACCTCCAACTGAACAGAAAACGTGTTATTACGTGTTTTGTTACCAAATTCATTCTGCAAGATAAAATCATTATTTAAATCAATGGAGCCTTATGGAGGTAATTCATTATGCAAAAATTCGCTATTTAAGGCATTCATTATGCAAGGCCTCACTGTATAACCAAAAATAACAATGTTATCAACTAATTATAGGAATTTAACTTCTAAACATTCGTGATTTCTTTTTTCCAATTTTTAGAAAATAATTTTTTCTTCTAGCTTGCAAATAAAATCTAGTCCATTTAATATTACATTATACCAAATCATTGTATCCAAAGTTTAATTGAAGTTTTGGACCATAAATATTCAAATACTCACTACATTTTGATGAATTCATTAAATGTTAGGGATCAAATGTAGAATTCGGACCCCAGCCTTTTTTAGTTAGCTTTATAAGGCTAACTAACAAAAATATCATGACCTAACCTAACCAATCATCAAGGGCGTACAGTTAACCTAACGATTGGTTAGGTTAGGTCGTGATATTTTCGTTAGTTAGTCTTATAAAGCTAACTAAAAAAGGCTGGGGTCCAAATTCTACATTTGATCCAATGTTAGAAATAAATTTTATATATATGCAGTATTTTATTGATATGATAATTTAACTCATCTGTCTAAATTTTGAAGTGCTCCTTGAGGGTATTTGCTGCTTTTCTTTGTTCCACATTTGTCAGAATGTAGGTTCTTCCAGTTTTTATTGTCAGTTCCACCTTAGTTAGAATATCACATTGGCTCATTATTAGTATGTCTGGAGGTTGAGGGTAAACAAAAGCTAGGTTAGGTCCATGTGGATGTAGAAAGCTCACTTCAACCTCTCCATCAGGTTGGCTTTCTGTATTTAAAATTACACCAACCACCAATATCCATCATATAGAACAATGACATAACTATTATATCCCTTGATGTTCAGCTCATCTCTTACTTCAAAAGATAAAGTTTCTATTCTTGAAATTGGTGAGGAAGAGTATTCTCTCACTTCTAGGGTGGTTTGAGAAATTGGCTTGAAGTAATGGAGTTTCTGAGTACCAGCAATTGTTTTACATTGTGAAAATCTCTCATCCAGAATTCTTTTCTCATCCTCATATTCTTTTACATTTGTATATTGACACTTTATGTTTGGGATCATTTCATTTGCAAATTGGTAAAGCTTACTGTAAAAGGGTAAGAATATGGTCATCATTTGGGCACTACAGACTTGCTTTGCAGGCTAATCATTTCACAGTGCCTCCAACACCATCACAAGGACCTTTTCCATGGCTAGTAGCAAAAAAGTGCCATTCAGTCTCAATATTAACATTTTTCTTATGATGACTATGATTAAATTTTTTTTTCCTATTTTTATACTATCCAGCACATCCATCAGAGAAATATATGATTTTGTTGGGATTGGTGATGTTCTCTTTGATGTAGTTTATTAAGTATTTTTGAAACAGGTGTACTGCTACACTGCTATAGTGTCATGAAACTTTTGTGTGCAATGTTATCCCTTGTTCCATCCATGTAATACATCAAACAGGGATGTATGGTAGCCATCAAATTATTCCAGTGAAAGCTTTGCACTTCATCTTGCATTACAAAGGAATAGTTTTCTGCAAAGTCACCAATGACTAAAATTTCACGTTGTTTAAGAGATTCCTTTAAGGTACAATAGTGAGAAGATTGCATTTTAGTGATAAAATCATGCTGTTGGTACAATTTCAATGTCAATGTGAAAGCTTCAATGAATTCATCAACATTCAGTTGCATTGATTTAAGAGTTGAACAGTCAGTGGTTGTCTATTTCTTAAACTCAACAAAATCTATTTGATGATTATCAAATACCTTTTGAATGATACATCTAATTTCTGTGAAATCTCCAGTTTTGGCAAGCACCTAGATGACAAGGTGCATTTGGTGGAGAACATTGTTTCCAATTTATCCAATCCCTTGGTTGATCAATTTTGTAGTCTGTATCTTCAAATAATTTGTTGAATCTAGCCCCAACATTCATCAATTTCATATTCTGATGAATGGTACAAACACACACTGAATGTGTTCCTGCAAAACCTGCCACCACACATTGTTTCGGTTGAAGTTCAGCAAATTTACTGAAGCCTACTTTAGCAGCAGGATTCCTTTCTTTGAACACTTGGTAAGCTTCTTTCAAGTTGCACAGGATTAATTGTTTTTGGAAATGTTTCCATTTTCCATCAACAACTAAGCTTATGCAATCTTTCCTACCTGGCATAATTCTACTAACTACTTCAGAAAGATAGAAGGAAATGATGTTGTCAGTCACATTCTGTTCTAATCTTTTCCCAAGCTTTGGGTTAGGGTCAGACATAATGCCCTCTTCTTCAAATACCTTTCTAGCCACAGATGCCATATATATAGTTGTGTCAAATTTAGTGGCATTTTTTCGCAGGCTCCAGCTACTCGGTAATACAGTGAGTTTTGATTTTTTCACTCCCTAAAGATATTGATTTAAACTTCTCTAAGTTAATCCATGATTTCATCAAAATCATTTTCTTTTGATTGAACTGAACTTGTGCTTGGTTCTTCTAAACTAATGGGTGAGCCTTTTAAATGTTCAAATTTTGCTTTCACACTGGATGTTAATCTGCTGATTTTCTTTTGTGCATATGATTTTCTTGATTGCAGTTTGTCAACTTTTAGTGCAGATTCACCCACTGCTTGCAACAATTCATTGAGAAAACATGCTTCATGTTCTTTTGATTCAGCTGGTCATTCATCTGTGGACATCTCGATTTCAGATTGTGATGATGTAGGATTATTGATAATTGATGAGGTTTCAGGAGTCACCTCATTCTTCGCCATTTGCTCTAATTTCTCTCACCACTGTTTGCAGAGTCTGTGGTCTTTGGAAAGATTCATAGATGGTAGCTTTTTCAGAATTAAATTGGAGACAATACGTAGATCCTTCATTCTTCTACTTCCCTTGCGACATTCCAGTGGATCTGCACATTTCAATTTCAACTTTCGGCAATGAAATCCATGACTGGCCTCCATTATGAGCCAATAAAATGAATATACTGTATATCTATAATTTAGTGCAAGCCTATGAATTTAATACTAAAATAGTATACTCCCAATTCCTAAAAAAAATAAACAAGAATATAATAGTAGTAATATAATACTCTATAATATATATAATATACAGGGTGTCCCATAAGTCTGGAACCATAGGGAAAAATGATAAAAACAGCAATAAAAATGCCAAAGAAACTTTTGGGGACTGTTTGTGAAATGAGTGAGGATCTACAGATCTACAGAAGCTAAGGCTAACAAAGACCCTAAGATCCACTCTAAGGTTAGCCAGAGAGAAAGGAAAGAGTAGGGGGTTAAGAGAAGAGAAGAGAATAAGGGGTTAAGTAAGGAGCAACACCTATCACTCATGGGTTAACATTCATTCAGAAAAAGAGGAAAAAAGTCTCGCCATCATCATCCGCCAGCCACTGCCGACAAGTCAGAAAAATAGTCGGAGAAAATAGGAGAGGGGTGAAAGATGAAAAGAAGTAAAATAAGAACACTTACAAACCATGCAAACAGTCTTAACTCACAGTCATACCATGCAAACTACAAACATGCAAGAAAAGAGAGTTACAGACATGCAAAGTAAAAAAAAAAAAAGTAGGTAAAGTTAAATAAAAAGTGGGTTAGTTTACACTACGAGCTACATCTACGTTCGTGTTAGTCTAATTTTTTTTTTTTTTTTAATAATTTTATTGCTGGCATCACACACTGGCATGTCACAAGCTGGCATTCATCATCAACAGACTCATCCTCGAGCACCACCACCAGAGCTCCTGTTGCTAACTGGTTTTTTTATATTAAACAACGTTAATACCTTTAAAATGCCTGTCAAGACGGTTCTTAAACATATTAACGCTGGTAGAATGAACGACTGAAGATTATTCCATTTATCAATTACTTTAAACGTAAAGAAGTTTTTAGCGATATTACTAACGAAATGTCTGCCACGCAACTTAAATCCATTATTGAGAGTAGTCGAACCTCGTTTAACGTCACGCTCGGTTTACATCTTTTCGTTTAGCATCAAAGCCTCCATTGGTGTACATGCATTCATTCTATGTCACTTACCCCATTTACCAGCTGTTAGAATTGTTGTAAAGGCATGGAAAGAGGTAGCCACAACCACTATGAACTCTGCGTGGAAGAAACTGTGGCCCCTGTGATCTATCATTTTGTGGGCTTTGAGGAACAAAGCAATCCTGAAGCTGAAATTCTCCACCTTGGGCAGGCAATGGGACTGGAAGTTGATGCTGATGATGTGCAGGAACTTCTTCAAGAGCATGAGAGGGAGTTAAATGCAACAGTCCTCCAAGAGATGGCAAAGGAATCTGAATCTCTGGGGCGGATTACCTAAAACCCCACTGAACATGTACTTCGTTTAACGTCACTTTCGGTTAACGTCACTTTTCCCAGAACGAATCAATGACATTAAACGAGGGTTGACTATTACTATTATCGAAATTGAACAATTTGTCAAAATTTACGTTAATGATGTTATTAACGATTTTGAAAACTTCAATAAGCTCCCCCCTTAATCTTCTAGTTTTGAGTGAATACAGGTCTAACTCTTTAATCCTATCTTCATAAGGCTTATTGCGCAATAAGTTTCGTGGCACGACACTGAACCCTTTCTAACCTATCAATATCCTCACGCAAGTACAGGCACCAAAACTGAACTGCATATTCTAAATGAGGCCTGACTAGGGACTTGTAAAGGGGCAATATAATATCCTTCGATTTAAATTCGAAATTACAAGCTATGAAGCCTAACATCCTATTAGCTTTTGCGCAAGACTCCAGGCACTGGTTCCTAACCTTTAAATCCTTAGATACTCGTACGCCTAAATCTACTTCCTCGTCAACACTCACTAACTCCCTATCATCCATCGTGTACATGTAATTATTGTTGCGAGAACCTATATGCAAAACTTTACATTTGTCTACGCTAAATTGCATCTGCCACTTATCTGTCCACTCCATAATCCTATTTACATCATCTTGGAGCCTATTAAGTACTATCGTCCTCATTAACAACCTTACCACCTATTTTAGTATCATCCGCGAATTTTGACACGTTACTAGTCAAACCTACATCTATGTCGTTAATGTAAATTACTAATAGCAGTGGGCCTAACACTGAACCCTGTGGGACACCGCTACCTACATCTAACCACTCCGATTCACTACCATTAACTACGACCCTCTGTCTCCTAGCACGAAGCCATTCTTCTAACCAGCAGCTGTGTTATTGTTGGTGAATGTCCTCGGAGGTCCACTGCGTGGTTTATCTCCTATGGATCCCATTTCCCTGAACTTCACTACAAGTTTGCCAATACAGCTGTGTGTGTTATCAGAGCACAGTCCGGATGCAATGTTAAATTCCTCAGCAACCTCCCTCTGACTCCAATTTCCTATGAGCAGAATTACTTGGATGTGTTCTTCCTTACTCAAAGACATCATGGGCACTTCCATAAATGGAAAAACATGAATTACTCATTTTACCCTATGGTTCTAGACTTATGGGACACCCTGTAGAATATATAATAATAATATAATAGCTCTGAAAAAATATAGATTATATTTTTGGGTCATTCCATTTGAAAGACACTTTTTGACCATTTTGGCCAAGACAATCACCAATTTCATTGAAAAAAATTTTTGTATGGAGGGCTATGTGAGATATGGCCAGAAAATAATTTTCAGAAATGGTCTCATTGGAATGGCTGTAACTTTTTTATTTTGTCTTGGCCAGTTATGAAGCTTCCAGAGGTTGTTAACCACAATGAATGGCATCCAAAAAGAATTTTGATTTAAAAATCAGAGATGGGCATTTTCTTTTATAAAGGTCAAATGTCAAGGTCATCTTCAAAATTTTTAATTTTTTATTTTAGAGGATGTTTTGTTTAATAAAATTGATAGAGCTTTCTTTTCTCTTTAATTCGAAACCAAAACCACTTTTCTAGCTTTATTAGTTCCCAAGATACATGCATTTGAAAAATGGCACTTGGGCCAGTGCACCAATATTTTGCGACCCCAGAACATGAGTGCCAGGGGTCAGCCAGATCTGAAAATTATTTTCTGGCCATATCTCAGATAGTCATCCATACAAAAAAAAAAAATTTCAAGGAAATTGGTGACAGTCATGCCCAAAATGGTTAAAAAGTCTTTCACATGGAATGACCCAGTTAGGAACCAGTGCCTGGAGTCTTGCACAAAAGCCAATAGGATGTTAGGCTTCATAGCACATAATTTTGAATTTAAATCAAAGAATATTATATTGCCCCTTTACAAGTCTGTAGTCAGGCCTCACTTTGAATATGCCATTCAGTTTTAGTGCCCGTATTTGTGTGAGGATACTGATAGGTTGGAAAGGGTTCAGCACACACCATGAAACTAATTCCATCACTATGCAACAAGTCTTATGAAGATACGATTAAATAGTTAGACTTGCATTCACTCGAAACTAGGAGAGTAAGGGGGAGCTTATTGAAGTTTTCAAAATCCTTAATAAAATTGATAATGTAAATTTTGACAAATTGTTTTTGATAATAGCAATACCGTACTCGTAATAATGGATTTAAATTACATAGTAGACATTTCATTACTAACATCACTAAAAACTTTGTTTAAAGTAATTGATAAATGGAATAATGTTGTTTAAAATAATAAAACAATTAGCAACAGGAGCTCTGTGGGTGATAGTCAAGGTTTGAGTCTGTTGATGATTGATGCTAGCTTGTGACATGCAAGCAATAAATTTATAATATTAAAAAAAAAAATTACTAACAAACTTAGATGTAGCTCGCAGCATAAACTAACGCACTTTGTTATACTCTTCATACTTTTTTTTTTTCTCATCCCCTCTTTACTTGCATGTCTGTAGTTTGCATGGTATGACAGTGTTTCTTTGAGTTAAGACTGTTTGCATGGTTTGTAAGCATTCTTATTTTACTTCTTTTCATCTTCACCCCTTTCCTATTCTCTTTGACTATTTTTCCGACTTGTCAGCAGTGGCCAGTGGATGATGATGGTGAGTCTTTCTCACTCTTTTTCTGAATGAATGTTAACCCACAAATGATAGGTTTTGCTACTTACTGAACCCCTTATTCTCTTCTTTTAACTCCCTATTCTCTTTTTTTAACCCCCTACTCGCTTCTTCTCTCAGGCTAACCTTAGAGTGGATCTTAGGATCTTTATCAGCCTTAGCTTCTGTAGATATTCATATAAGGAAGTATGATGTTAGGCAAGTGACTCATACATTGAAGTCAAATAAGGCTGCTGAACCTGATAATATATTTGCTAAGATTCTCAGAGAAGGGGAAGAAAGTTTATTTGAGGAACTATTTTGTTTGCTAGGTTAATTAATTATGCAGAAGTACCACATGAATAGAAAAAAACTAATGTAGTAGCTACCCATTTACAAAAAGGGTAGTAAGGAGGAGGGAGGAAATTATAGGCCTGTTAGTTTGACATCATTGGTAGGAAAGATACTAGAAAGAATAATATTCAAGATCATTTGGAGAACTTTAATCTTATTTCAAGTTCACAACATCGATTTAGATCAGGAATGTCTCGTTTGTCTAATCTCTCATATTTTTTTAGAATTTGATAACTGATCAGGTAGATAATGGAAATGATGTAGATGTTATTTATTTGGATTTTAGTAAAGCATTTGACAAGGTTCCACATAGGAGACTTCTATATAAATTACGAGCTCATGCTATACAGGCAGTCCTCAACTTATCTACTTAATGCATTCCTGTTATAAGGGGTAATGCATTCCAAGTTCTCCAAAAACACCATAAATTCCCTAATTAAATCATAAAATCTTTTTTTTTTCCAGCCCTAAGTGTGGTGCTACTCAATGTATACACAGCAAGAAAACCAACACAAAACCACATTAAAATGTAACAATACCTGTAAAAATATTAAAATATACAATATTTTACCTTAGACCAATGGTTCCCAAAGTGGTCAATACAGACCCCCAGGGGTCGATGGAACTGTGTAGGGGGTTGATAGGGGGTCGATGGAACTGTGTAGGGGGTTGATAGGGGGTCGAAAATTCTAGGGGCCGAAAAAGTTTAAAATTTTATATAAAATAAAGGAAAGGCAGAGCAAGTTTCTATGCTTCATATACTAAGATGGAAAACTATGATCTAATGATTATAATTATAATATTAGAACTATTGAATTTATATGTAAAAGATTAGTAAGCAGTAGTTGGTATCATGAGACTAGTTGATGTGTCTGAAAAGAGATCACTGATTCACATCCTAAACAAGTATACTGTTGCTGCGACTGAGCGAGTCAATGCATTTCCACAGAAATGAATGGATTTTAATTTTTACTTAATCATGCGCTTTATTTTTTCAAAAACTTGATCAAGCTACTAAAAAAGATATACTTTAAATCTGCATTGTAATCATGATATATTTTGAAATAGTAATAGAAATAGATGATTATAATTTTCATGTAAGCAAAATTGGGTTTGTGACAACTTATGGCAACCTCAGAGTCAGCATCGAGCTAGCTCTGTGGAGTGGTGGTGACTTAAGACTCAAACTCAAATCTTCAGCCTAATGTCCATGCCCTTGTTAATGCTCATCAGGCCCATCCATCTCATTAAGGATGTCAACTTCTTTAATTAAAAGGTATTTTTTATTAGCTAGTTTTGTTCTACACTTGTTCAGTTTTGCTGATTTAGTTATATATATATAATATATATATATATATATATATATATATATATATATATATATATATATAAATTATTTATTATTTACCAAGTATGTGATTGAGGGTCGATGAAGGCTCAATAAGTCTGTGATGGGGTTGACAGATTCAAAAGTTTGGGAACCCCTGCCTTAGACTGTGGACATGAGAACATACTGGAGGTGATGATGGTGGAGGAAGAGGGGGTTTTATTGGGAGGAGGAGGGGGACTTGGAAGGGGACTTATAAGGAGACTTTGGAGGGGATCAAGAGGTGGATCTTGTAGGTGTTGCAGGTGAGACTGCTGCAGAGGATGTTGATGGCTGCTTAGATGACTTGGATGGAGTTGAAAGTTCCTTCATCAAGAATTTGTCCAGGGAGAGTTGGACAGAGGACTTCCTCCTCTTCTCTTCATAGAGCAGCTTGTAGCAAGCTGTGGTCCTCTCCATACCTCTTCTAACCATGGAGCTCCTCTTGGCATTCCAGTCATGGTCTTCTATGATCCTGAGGAACTTGTGAAGATAGGAGAATGCTTCACTCGTGACCTTCACAGTCAAAGTCTTTGGAGGACTTTGCATAACCTTGAGTCTTCTTCTAGCACTGGTTCCTTATGCTCCTCCTGCAAGGCAATCAGATCCTCATTGGTCATGGGCTCTGCATGCGAAGCAATCAACTCACCCACATCTTCAGTGTTCACCTCCAGATCCAGTCAATTCATGAGCTGTACAACTTCACTTGTAGCACCTTCAGGAGCCTCCTCAAAGCCTTCGAAGTTGCTAATCAGGTCAGGGCTGCTCATCTTCCAGCAGCTATTCATCATTGACTCTTTGATCTCAACCCAAGAATCGCTGATGTTGTTCACTGCATTGAAGATGTTGTACCCCTTCCAAAACTCCTTCAGCATTGGTCCCCCTTCCTTCTCTGTTGCATCAATTGCCTGTCGGATCCTCCTCCTCATGTAGTATCACTTAAAGGTTACTATGACTGTCTGGTCCATAGGTTGGATCTGGCTGGTGGTGTTTGGTGGCAGAAACACCACTTTTATGGCAGTATGAAGTTCTTGCAGAGTGTGAGGATGGCCAGGAGCATTGTCTAAGACCAACAATGCCTTGAAGGCCAAATTATTCCTTCAACAATATTCCCTCACAGCTGGCACAAATTGGAGGCTAAACCAGTCCTCAAAAATGCTTGCAGTGACCCAAGCATTCACATTGGCCTTCCAAATGACTAGCAGCATCCCTTTCACCTTCCCCTTCAGAGCCCTTGGATTCTCTGAATGATAGATGAGCAGGGGCTTCAGCTTAAAGTCCCCTGCTACATTGCTCCCTAACAGCAGTGTCAGCCTATCCTTGGTGACCTTGTGTCCAGGTACAGCCTTCTCCTTCACCAAATACGTGCTAACAGGCATCATCTTCCAGAAAAGTCCAGTTTCGTCCACATTGAAAATCTGCCAAACAGAATATCCTCCCTCTTCAATAATTTTGGTAAATTCAGTCACAAATTCCTGCACAGCTTGAATGTCAGTACTCGCACCTTCAGCAGTTAATTTTATATTATGTAACTACGCCCTGTTTTTGAATTTATGAAACCAGCCCTTGCTGGCCTGAAACTCTGGAGCATCTTCACTTTTACCCAGTCTTTCCTTCCAGTCCTTATGCAAACTAAGTGCGTTAGCCTGAATAATAGCAAGACCCATGGGAATGTTCTTTTGATGCTGGTGTTCAATCCATAATTTCAATGAGCACTCCATTTCATCCATTACCACACCATGTCTTTTACTCAGAATTTTTTATTGTACACAACCAGCATGATGCACATGCTCCTTAATTTTACCCTTATTCAATATAATTGTAGTCACAGTAGAACGACTAAGTTAAGTGACCTTCCAAATGAAGCTTGGGTTTCTCCACTTTTGACACAGTTAATTATTTCCATTTCAATCATAATTCCTTTATGCTTTTTATACCCAGCTTTTTCACTTGTGTTCTTCCTTTTCTTACTCATTGTCACAAAAATTTATTCCATAAAATTAACCCAAATTAACCCAAAAAACACAACATATGCACTGGAGAACTGAACTGCATGGTCACGTGGGTTAAACTAGCTGCTCCTAGAAAACAATAGAGGGTGCGTGGTTGGGTGGTGCCACCTGTCTATCATCATTCAAAAATTTCAAATGTACAATTTTGGTGTATGCAGGTTGAGTGATTTGTTTTTAATAAAATGCACATCAGTGCGAAATGTATGTAGGTCAAATGTATGTAAATCGAGGACTACGTGTATTAGGGTCAGTTTTAAATTGGGTAGAAAAATGGTTAGAAGACAGAGAACAGAGGGTAATTCTAAATGGGTATGAATCTGGGTGGCAGAAAGTGAAAAGTAGGGTACACCACAGGGATCAGTTTTAGGTCCATTACTCTTTATTTTACAGGTGACCCTCAGTATACAGGGGAGTTAGGTTCCTGAAAACGCCTGTGTAAATGGAAACCATGCATACAGGGACTAATACCTTATAAAAAAAATACAATCAATCCCTAGACCAACTGACCCCCTCCCTATGACCAACTATATTTCCTCATACATCCCTAAAACATGTACAGAAACACCAAAGCACATACTATACATACATGTATATTTATATATTAACTGCACATAATATTATTACTGCAGTAACAAGAAAAAAATGGTTTAACTTACAAATAAACATAGGCAGATTGGGTAGAGTTGCTGTGGATGATGTTTACTGGTGAGAGTGTTGTTATTTATTGTGATTACTTCTTGTGATTTATTTTTTTAATTGTAGTACTAATAATGTATAAAAATACATTGTAAAGAAGTTCAAATCATTAGAGATGCAAATATTTAACATAATTTGTAAATTTGTAAATTTGCAAATTTGCAAAATTGGTAATAGAATCCTCGCCACAATTAGATTCAATATTGGGGGATTAGTTAGGGCAATTGTATTGTAGATTGGCCACACTGATAACTGGTGCACTACTGACTGAGTGAGCGGTGGAGAGGTAGGGAGGGGAGGGGTAGGGAGGGTAGGGAGGGGAGGGGTGGGGAGGGGTAGGGAGGGGAGGGGTAGGGAGGGAGGGGGGGTAGGGAGGGGAGGGGTAGGGAAGGGAGGGGTAGGGAAGGGAGGGGTAGGGGTGGGGAGGGGTAGGGAAGGGAGGGGTAGGGAAGGGAGGGGTAGGGGTGGGGAGGGGTAGGGAGGGGAGGGGTAGGGAAGGGAGGGGTAGGGAGGGAGGGGAGGGAGGGTAGGGAGGGGAGGGGTAGGGAGGGGAGGGGAGGGGTAGAGCAACAGGCCACCACACACAGCTGTGTCAGCTCAGGAAACTGTGTATGGATGAGATCCCCTTCCATGTATATGGGGGGGTGGGGAGCAATACCAAAACAGTGTACAGGTGAAACCATTTATACAGAGGGTCACCTGTATATCTCAATGATTTAGAGGAGGAGGAGGAGGTTGTAAAATTTTTAAATTTGCAGATGATACAATAGTAGTTGTTCGTTACAAATATAGAAATTTCTTATAAACTGCAAAAGGATCTTGAATTCTTGATAGATTAGTTGCTTGGGCTAGTAAATGGCAGATGGAATTCAATGTCCAAAAATGCAAAGTCATGCATTTTGGTAGAAATAATGAAAACTTTAGTTATGAGATGCAAGGGAACTTGGTTGGAGGATGTTAGAAAGGAAAAGGATCTGGCATTATAGTTTGTAGTGATCTAAACTTTTCTAAGCAGTGCTTAGAGGCTAGAAATAAAGCAAATAAAATGTTAGGTTGAGATGGTGTGGTTAAGACCCCAAGTTTGGTAGGAACTTCCACAGTTGGGAAGGATTCCTGAGAGCTCCCAAACCCCTCAGTAGGGCCTGGTAGGTTTCAGTAATTCCCATTGGGCCAGAGCTTTCTTTGAAGGCCAGGCCTTCAGTTACTAAAAATGTTTTTCTTCTCTTTTTAATTGATTATAACAGATTTGAAATTCTCTCAGTATAGAGAATAATCAGAACCATGAGGCAATCATATGCCCATTTCTTGAGATGGGAAAGCATCTCACTTCTCCTTGATGGTGTGGTAGGTGAACCTAGTCTTGTTTTTACCATTAGTGTTTTGTATTGCTTAACCGTTAACTATAAGGACTATGTCTAACATAATTGGATCACTTAAAATTATCATGTAAATACAGGGTGTACATAAAGTCAGGATCTACTTTTGTGAAATAATTATTTTTTCTATTTTTCTTTTCAGAAGCCCTTAGAATGAATACAGAAGAGCGTGTGGCAATAGTAATTTGGCAAATCGAGGGAAAGAAATACAATGACATCAGAGAGAAGTTTAGAAGGAGATTTCATAAGCCGGGGCCAATAGACAAGACAATACAAAAATTAGTGAACAAATTTAAACGAATGGGATCTGTAAATGATGACGCAAGATCAGGATGACCGTGTATGTCAGATCTTACCGTGAATGCAGTACGCGGAATTATCACTGAGGAGCCACGTACATCCATTCGTGCTGCATTACACAGACTCGGCCTCCCGACATCATCTGTGCACAAAATTCTGAAAGTTAATTTGCAGAAGAAAAGCTATCATTTGCAGGTTTTACATGATTTACATGAGGAAGATTTCCCCTGACGAAGTGCTGTGTGTGCTGATCTCATAGAACAAATCTGGAGTGATAATTTAGTGGACAACATTCTCTTTAGTGATGAAGCCACTTTCCATACGTGTGGAAAAGTAAATCGTCATAACTGTCAAATTTGGGCAGATGAAAGACCGAATGATTTTGTCCAAAATTGGGAGAGAGATTCATCTAAAGTTAATGTCTTGATGGGTTTAACAAAATCTAAGGTTTATGGTCCTTTTTTCTTTGCTGAAGCTACAGTTACGGGGCTTATTTATCTGGACAGACATGTTGCAGCAATTCCTTGAACCTCAGCTGATTGGGGATAGGATTGTTAGTACCGTCGTCTATCAACATGATGGACAGTGATGGTGCTCCTTGTCACTATGCCAAAATTGTTCAGGATTATCTAAATCAGGGGTGGGGAAACCCTCGCCCGCGGGCGAAATTTCGCCCACGAGCTAATTTCAATTCGCCCACTTAGGTATTTATTATTTACTAAAAATTATTTATTTACAGCCCAGCAAATAGCTTTTTAAAATACATCTTATATACAGCGTGTCCCAAAGAAATATATACCCACTTTGTTCGATAATACCAGCTATGAGGATAATAAATACCTATATTACTTTTTATGTTTTTTAATAAAGAATTTTCTCCTGAATCTAAATATATAATTATTTTTATTAAAAATTGAAAAACAAAAAGGTTACAGATGTTTAAATTATAATTATTATTTTTGAGACTTCATGTGCGATATTTTCTAATATTTTTGCACGTATACGAGATAAGTTTGAAACCGACGGCACTGTGCAAAACTTACAAAAACAACGTTCTGGAAGACGTCGAACATCTTAGATAAAGTGTCATTTAACCATGGAATTTGTAAATTTTTTGAATTAACTAATAATTATAACATTTATGCTTCAATATCAACACTAAACATAAGTATCTCAAAACAGTCGGTTAAAATATTAGAAAATATCGCACATGAAGTCTCGAAAACAATAATTATAATTTAAACATCTGTAACTTTTTTGTTCTTCAATTTCTAATAAAAATAATTGCATATTTAGATTCAGGAGAAAATTCTTTATTAAAAAACATATAAAAAGTAATATATTTATTATCCTCATAGCTGGTATTATCGAACAAAGTGGGTATATATTTCTTTGGGACACGCTGTATATAAGCTTAAAATTTGCCAGACGCCCGCGGAGGTGTTTATGTTATCGATTTTCGCCCTTGGTACTGAAAAGTTTCCCCACCCCTGATCTAAATGGACGTTTTCCAAACCGCTGGATTGGACGCAGAAGCAACAGACCTTGGCCAGCGAGATCACCAGATTTAACCCCTTTAGATTTCTTTGCATGGGGCCTTATCAAATCGCACGTCTATCAGACGAAGATTACGAGTCTTGAAAACTTACGTACACATATACGAACTGCTGCAGATAACATAACCCCGCAAATGCTCCAGAATGTGTTTAGAAATGCTGCGAAACAATTTGAGCTGTGCAGGGATACTGATGGGCATCACGTCAAATCCTACTCTTAATTATTTAATAAATGTTACCACTTTATCATTTTATGATTGAATTCCATATAATTTCCAAGTGCTTCACAAAAATAGATCCTGACTTTATGTACACCCTGTATTATAATAATTTTTGAATGCCTGATTTCCTTTATAAAGACCTTGTTGAAAAACCTAACTTCAGTTATCAATATGCAACAACAATGGATTTTGAGCTTTCTCAGGCTGTGAACTAAATTGTACCTTTAACTGCATTATGAGCGACATATTAATGCAAACATATATCCCAAAATTTTAGAACCTTAATGATTAATTATTATTGTTAACTTTTCCCCCTTTTCTGTTAGCATTGCACTCATAGATTCCTGTCAGTCCACTGATACCAGTGCTGGGGGGATACGGTAAGCCTAAATGTTTGTTGGTTTTTTCTCTTTATCAGGGATTTGTTTTTGGCTGGGACATTTGCTTATTGAAGTGAATTTGGACAAAGCATTTTCTCCCCCAATACCTGCACAAATGCTGAAGCCAGAGTTCACACGCGTTTTTTTTGGTTATAAACATTGCTTTTGTTTGCACTGATTGAGCCAAGAATACCTTTAATGATTGTGACATGAAGGATAGTGTGTTTGAAGTATAAAATGACACATCTGGGACTTATCAGGTTTACACAATTTGGGTAAACATTCATTGACCTTGCCCCAGTGACTAATATTCTTTGTTTTTTGTATTAGTTATGCAAGTTCCTTTTATTCTGTAAGTCTTGTCTCCTTTGTGTGGTAATGGACTGGTGATAGCCAATAATTTAATGGTTTTTTTATGTTGACATTTTTGTGTATGGTATGGGACTAATGTTTGTTTCTTTTGGTTTGTAGTAATTTTTTTTTTGCCCAAGTGCTTAGATGGTTCTGAATGCACATTGGCGTATGATCAATAAAACTGTTCATATTTTCTTTAGTTACCTATAAAAACTTGCCTGCTGATGCAATTAGCCTCATAAGTGTTATTTTTTCTTATTATTAAATTAGGCAAAGGAGGCTGTATTTTTTCTTAAATCCTCCCACCATAAGCAGAGGAGTAAGTCTTTAAAAGAGGCAGACTGGCTATGCCCCAGAGATTTTAAAGGTGAGAACCCAGTTTCAAATTGATAGGAGCTGCCTATCTAACTCTCTCAACCACACTAAAATTGGGAACTTGCTCACCCTGATTTCTCTCATTCTTAGCAGTGCTGGTGGTACTGAAATCAAAGGATTTATTTTTACTCAATTGAAGGCCCTCTGGTTGGACCTCACTGGCAGCTCAATCTCCCATCTCAGCAACCAGCAGCAGCTGCCATGACCCCACTAACAGAGTATCCAGTAGGTGAGTAACACAAATGCATTCTCACAAGAAACCCTTGCCAGCATCACACCCCCATTTGAAGGTATTATTTAAAAGGAATGTTAGTTACAAGAGTAAGGAAGTCATCTGTAAATTATATAATTCTTATGTTAGACCTCACTTAGAATGCTGCATTCAAACTTGGTCCCCTCACCTTAGACATGATATTGATATACTTGAAGGTGTGCAATGCATGGCAACCAAGCTTATCCCTAACCTAAGAAGATTGGAATACAGGGATAGACTAAAGGAATTGGGTATGTTCAGTTTTGAGACACATTATTTAATTATATGAGGGGAGATATGATACAGATGTTCAAAATATTTTCAGGTTTGGACAATTTAAACGTACACAACTTTTTCTCACTAGATACTGATGGGATAACTTATGGACATAATAAGAAACTTAGAAAACAGACTTGTAGACTTGATCTATGAAAATACTTCTTCAGTCACACAGTAGTAGATTTTTGCAATGGCTTGCCATATGATGATGTAAACAGTAGCTCATTAGTTAATTTTAAGAAAAATGTACACACTTTTATAAATGAGAGTGTGTGTTTGTAGATTGTATGTACTGTATGTTCTTTGCTTGTTATGTAGGCTACTGTGGTGGTAGTAAATAGTTGTATATTAATTAGCTGACCTGAGTTTGACATCTTGCAAGGCTTTATTATTATTAAAAAATGTAGCTCATGATTTGGATTACCTCAGTAGGCCTGAGTGGCTTCATGTTTTCTAAATGAAATGTAATGTAATCTAACTGACTGTTATTTTTGCATGACAAATGTTTCTGGACATTCAAGCAAGACTAAGCAATATATTAGTTATCCAGATATTGCATCTGCAATGAAACCAGTACCACATGGGGATGGTTTTTCAGTGCCACATCTACCAGAAAATTCAGAAGCAGATGGGTCATCCTGAGATGAAGATGATATCCTCCTCCTCTTCATCTAGTTCTTCCGTGGCACCTCAGAATAAACCACCCCATCTGATCACACAAGAAGAAGAACTAAATGATCTGATTTGTGACTTGTTTCTATCAAAGCAACATGGAGAACTTCTTGGCTCTCGCTTGCAGCAGTGGAATTTATTAGCTCCAGGCACAAAAGTTTCAATTTATTGAAGTTGCCATTAAAGTCTCGCTCTTCATTACAGCATGCAAAACAGTTTGTGTTTCTGTGCCAATGTTGATACACTAATGGAAGAACTGGGTACTGAGCATCATCCTCAAGAATGGGGAATTTTTATAGATTCTTATAAGGTTAGTCTGAAATAGGGATGCACCAGATACTAGATTATGATCCAGTATCTGGCCAATCCAGCCACTTCTTCAGTATCCAGCCAGATACCAGATATCAAGTATGATGCAGCCAGATACCAGATAATTAATTAACATTTTAATCACATTTTGTTGATAAACTTCATATTTCAAGTTTTTGCGTGTACAGTAATCCCTTGTTTTACGCGGTTTAGCATATACGCAGGTAAGCTGTGCCATACCTAAAATGCTAAATTTGAACAGATAAACATCTCATCACTCATAAATAGGACTGCACAGCAATCCTCACCACCATCATCATTACTATTTTTGGTTAGTAAAATTTTATTTCTTTTATTATATTACATATTATTTATATATTATTATACTATTATTATATATTATTTACTAACTATATTTATAGCTTAATACTTGTTAATAAGGTTAAATCAGGCTATATATAGGCCCATGTAACTTGTAAATGGATGTATTGGGGTAAATTGAATGTAAATATATCGTGTCTCATATACGTGTTTTTTTTTGTTATATGCGGGTCGCGCAAGCACGGAACCACCACAAAAAACAAGGGATTACTGTACTTTATTATTTTATTATGGCTAATGCCAGATGATTTTATTCAGTTGTGGGAAGAGCCATGTGCAATAAAGGGCTAAATTGAACATTTATAATGATTTTCTTTTAAACAAAAGAGACACTAAAAGTTAGATTTCTCTAAAATTTAACAGAACTAGGTCCAATTAACTTTGCCTTTTTTCTTTCCAGCATTGAATGCGAGAGTTCCCCACAAAATATGGAAAATGTTAAATTTTCTATTAAGACAATTTAAGTCTGAAAATTTAATATACTTTTATCTTTTTTCCAATTTAAATTCTGTTCTAAGCCTACTAGTACCATAACACACATCCTAATTATTTAAATTTAAAACTTAGCAAATTATCAAATATCTTATTCTTTTTGTTGTATCAAAATATACTAAAAATAATTAAAAACTTATTGGTCTTATGGGAAGGCAATACAGTATAAATTAAATAACCTACTATATTATTGTGCACCTGGCAGCAATGATGAAACTTATTTAGAAAGGCCATGCACTATTCGTTAAAAATTATGACATTACAGAGTAAGGTGTGAAAATATATTACATACTGTGCACAAGTGAATGAACATGTAATTTAGTGATAGTGAATGCCTATAATTTTAAGCCATAGTCATAGGATCCCCAATTTGTATATTATGAAAAAATTAAAATGACACATTAGCTTATTTATTGAGAGAAAATTTTGCAATCATCAAGCATTACAGAATAAATGAGTAGTTAGGCTTCATAGGCCTCATTGTGGGAGTAAAACTTTTATCACTGGTTACCATATAAAAATAAAAATTAGAAGTAAATATAGGTACCCCTTTGATCAACATACTGAGCCTAGTAATAAAAGTAATTTTAAGATGATTTCTAACATTCCAAATGTTGCTAAAAACTATAAATTACTAAAAGTGTGTGAGAGAGAGAGAGAAATTCATTCAGTAAATTTAGGCAGGTCTAGCTCAAAAAATCTCTCTCTCTCTCTCTCTCGTTTATCATTTACATAAATGATATAGACGGTGGCATCGTCAGTCGGATCGCAAAATTTGCTGATGACACCAAGCTTGGGGCCAATGTTGGGACGCCAGAGGCGATCGAGCAACTGCATGCGGACATAGGTAGGATAGAAGAGTGGTCCAAAAAATGGCAAATGCTGTTTAACTTGGGTAAATGCAAGGTGATGCACATTGGCTACGCCAATCCCAAGTCAGACTACTCGATGCTGGGGAGTAATATCGAGGTGACTGATTTGGAAAAGGACTTGGGTGTGCTAATTAGCAGCGACCTTAAGTTTACAAAACAGTGCATAGAGGTGGAAAAGAAAGGCCAGAAGCTGTTGGGTTATATCAGGAGGCAATTTCAGTTTCGGAACAAGGAGATTGTGCTCTCACTGCACAATTCCCTGGTTCGGCCACACCTGGAGTATGCTGTGCAGTTCTGGTCACCCACCCTCAGGAAAGATATTGACAGGCTGGAGCGAGTGCAGGTGAGGACCAAAAGGGAATCCCTTCCGTTAGGCATATGGGCTACAATCGATGGTTACGCACCCTGAACTTGTTTTCGCTGGAAACTCGGAGGCTGCGCGGTCAACTGATCGAGATTTTCAAGCTCTTACGCAGGTTCAACAATGTCGATTTTAGAAGCATGTTTAGTTTAAATGATAACCCAATTCGCAACAATGGTTGGAAGTTGGATTTGAAACAGTTTAGGACTACTGTGTGTGGGACTTACTTTACGTATAAGATCTGTGACACGTGGAACAGGTTACCTTCAGAAGTTGTGAACAGTTCCTCTGTGGATCATATCAAGAAAAGGTTGGACCAAATCTTGCACACTATTTGAGGGTGTAGAAAATTTTCCCTGGCACTGTTGCCACTAGACGAGTACCACCTCGGTATGGGCCGCAAGGCCTTTTGAGGTACTTCTTTTCCTTTAACTCCTTGTAACTCTCTCTCTCTCTCTCTCCTGTACTGCTCTGAGGTGAGAGAGCTTTACTGCCCAGCTGGCTGCCAAGCCAGTGTAAAGTCTCGGACATAGCCTCTGGGTCTGGTGGGATATCTCTTGAACACTGGATTCTAAGAGTCTGGCCACTTGTGAGTGACTAGTAAGACTTAGTAAGGGGCTGCATCTCACTGTTGCTCCTGGCAGGAAATCCATGATGCCTGCACCGCGAGTGTTTGTCAGTTGGTAGCTGCGACACATTTGGGACTGTCCGGCCCTGGGGAGACCTTTGGTCGTGCAGCAACAGCAAGAGGTGTAGTCTTCTGGAAGGGATGAATGTCACACTTGCAAATAGGTGGATGCATCTATGTGTGAGAAGAATTCACCCCCCACTTCCTTTTTTATATACTGGTCAGAACGTTTTTGATAGTTTTTATTGCTAGAATGCTTTATCTTATTCAGAGTATTCAGAGTTTGAAAATAAAAAAAAGGTTACAATGACTGGACCGCAGAAACTGAAGGCTGAATGTGCGAGGTATGAAGTAAATCAGTGAATGATGAACTTCAAAGAAGCCTGCTTCGCGAAGATCAACCACTCCAGCATGTGCCGCTTTTGCGAATTCATGCAATTTTATGAGAAGCTAGAGGATAGGGTCTGGCAGCTCGAGTCATCCAGACCAGCTATTGGAGGTGCAGTGGTCACTGATGCGGCTGTGCCCTCCACCCGAGAGCTCATTGATAGGATAGCTGCCATGGAAAGGCAGTCCAGCAATGGACTAGACAGGGCTCAGGACCATGGAGAAAGGGTAGAGGTGCAACCAGGGACTAGGGTACAAAATCAGTGTGAAGAATCGCCAGCAACCCATGCTGAATGCACAGAACCGCAGCGCAAGGTGGAGGGTGTAAAGAAGGGGCCGATAAAGAAAAAGGGTGGGAAGGGGCCGATAAAGAAAAAGGGTGGGAAGGGGCTGATAAAGAAAAAGGATGGGAGGGGGCTGATAAAGAAAAAGGATGGGAATGGGCCAACTGATGGCCCAAAGAAACAGAAGGATGTAGCTGCCAGTCGGGGTGGGTCGGGTGGTGTAAGTGCGTCTATGGGTGGCGACGGGTATTGAAAGGTCTCGGGCAAGAAGGCTGCAAAGCCAAAGCCTGAGACCCCAGTTGCCCCTGTCAGGACCTCCAACCGCTTTAATCTCCTGTGCTCAAAGGAGGAAGACACCATTTTGATTGGGGACTCACAGATCTGGAGCCAGGAGAAGTACTTTGCTTCTGCAAACTGGGACGTGGGAAGGTAAGGTGCTTGCCTGGGTGGGGAATGGCGCACTTAAAGGAGGTAGAGAAGCTGCGCATGGCTAGTCGGAGGACGGCAATCGTTGTCCACGCTGGTGACAATGACCTGTTCCTCAAAGGCGGTAGAGTAGGTCTTACAGAAGGGATCATCACCGAGATCATGCCTCTTGTGGATGATCTAAAACTAAACACAGACAGTGGAATGTTGATGGGTATTTTACTGCGGATGAATGCCAGTGACCACATGCTCAGTAAAGTCATTGGCATCAATGAGAGGGTGCAAGACTTGTGCATCCCACTGGTGTGACGTTTATTGACCCATTTAACGCATTTTCGGGTAGGTGGGACCTTCACCAGAGGGATGGTGTCCACCTCAATGACAAGGGTAAAGGTGTGTTAGGCGCGCTGCTCGACAGGTCCCTATACAGAATGGTGAGGTCAAGCCCGGGGAGAGATGATGGGCCCCCACCAGGGAGAGATGATGTTGAGCCAGTGGCAGACGTACCTTCAACTGAAGGGTGCATCCAGGTACAGGTGGGTGACCCTCCTTCCACTTTGGAGGGGGCTCAGGCTCCTTTAGAAGTTGCCCCCTCATTGGTGAGGGGTTCTTCAACTCCCGACAACCCTGGCTGTTCGGGAAACGGGCTGTGCTAGGGGGCAGTCAGAATAGGGAAGGCTCCTTCCATGCAATGCTTTTTAATGGTAGGTTGATTAGGAATAAATTTTGCGAGCTACAGGCGCTCTTAGCATCAGAATACCAGGATATCGTTGCTAAATGATAACTAAACTCACAACAATGGTTGGAAGTTGGATTTGAAACAGTTTAGGACTAGTGTATGTGGGAATTACTTTACGTATCAGATCTGTGACATGTGGAACAGGTTACCTTCAGAAGTTGTGAACAGTTCCTCTATGGATCACTTCAAGAAAAGGTTAGACCAAATCTTGCACACTATTTGAGGATGTAGAAATTTTCCCTGGCCCCATTGCCATTGGTACCTACTCGGTATGGGCCACAAGGCCTTTTGAGGTACTCTCTCTCTCTCTCTCTCTCTCTCTCTCTCTATATATATATATATATATATATATATATATATATATATATATATATATATATATATACAGGGTGTTTGAAAACTTTCTGTACAAATTGTAATGGGGGATAGGCAACACCAAGACAAACCCTTTTCATCTATAAGTGTATGTCCACTGAAATCACCATTCAGCAGGAGAGGGCGCCGCTGCAATTGGCTAAAAGGTGAAGTGGGCTAGACTCGCGCTTGCCGCGGGCATTCTTAAATCAGACGTAGTACGCGTAACATGTTTATTTAAAGAAGGCATGTTTATTTAAAGAAGGTGCTGAAAGTTGCGACTGGTAGCATCAATGCATGCCCGACAGCGTTGAAGCATTGACCGACGTACACGTCGAAAGATTCCCAGCATTTCGGGAACAGTTCCAGCAGTGACAGTGATTCTTGCTACGAGGTCTTCTTCTGAGTAAATGGGAGTCTCGTACACGAGGTTCTTCATGTGTCCCCATAGGAAGAAATCGAGGCATGTCAAATCGGGTGATCTCGGTGGCCAGGCTACGGGCCCACCCTGGCCTATCCATTGGTCCCCAAAAGTGTCGTTCAGATAATCCCGCACATCGTTGCTGGAGTGTGCTGGGGCCCCATCGTGTTGAAACCACATTCGTCTATGAATAGCCACAGGAACATCTTCCAGCAGTTCTGGCAACATTTCTTCAAGAAATATCCGATAAACCCGCACGTCGAGTCGGGCAGGCAGCAGGTACAGCCCAATCAACTTGCCATGGACGATACCCGCCCAAACATTGACGGCGAACCGTTCTTGATGAGCATGCACCCGTGTAGCATGTGGATTTGCGTGCGCCTACATGTGAGAATTGTGCATGTTAAACACACCCTCACGTGTGAAACAGGCCTCATCTGAGAACAGCACATAAGCCGGAAAATTAGGCTGCACCGCTGTCTGCGGCAGAAACCAGCGTGCGAATTCCACATGAAGAGGGTAATCCCGAGGTTGTAATGCCTGGACTCTCTGACGATGAAACGGATGTAACTGCTGCTCGTGCAACACTCTCCAGACCAGGTCATGGTTCATACCGAGGATACGTGCAACACCTCGCGCTTGCGCTTGGATTGCCCTCAAATCGCCGTAGAATTTCTTCTTCCATGTCAGGAGTACGCACGTTTCTCTCCCGACCAGTGTCATGCATGTTTGCATGGAATGTTCCAGTTTCTCGCAGTCGCTGATGCAAATGCGCAAACATTTGGTGGTTTGGCACATGTCTGTTTGGGAAGCGCGGTCGGTACAACCTCACAGCAGCTCTTCCGTTTCCATTGGCAGCCCCATACACCATATGCATGTCAGCCATCTCAGCAGTCGTGAAGCGCTCCATGTTACGCGTACTACATCCGATTTAAGAATGCCCGCGGCAAGCGCGGTCTAGTCCGCTTCACCTTTTAGCCTATTGCAGCGGCGCCCTCTCGCGCCGAATGGTGACGTCAGCGGACATACACTTATAGACAAAAAGGGTTTGTCTTGGTGTTGCCTATCCCCCATTACAATTTGTACAGAAAGTTTTCAAACACCCTGTATGTATATATATACACACACACACCTTAGGAGCCTTATGTTGTTTCGTGCATTGGTCTCTCTTCACATGGAGGTCAAGCTGGTGGCCCTGCCTGTAGGTCTGGCTTGGTTGAGGAGCGAGTTGCTTTCTTGCGCTCTCCACCGTACATAGCCAGGCATCCAGTCTTCTCTTGAAGACTTCAACTTTGACCACCATTACGTTTCTGAGGTCCTTTGGAAGCTGGTTGAAAAGTCTTGGCCACCTGACAACTAAGCTATTTTCCTTCAGAGTTGAGGAGGAGGTCCCTTGTCGGGCCTTTAATTTGGGAACATGACACATTCTGCCTTTCCTATTTTCCAGTGTTGTTTGAATGGTAATTGAATTTAGTTTTAGGTTTGGTACTAGTTTTTCAATCATTTTCCATATGTAGATTATAGTGTACCTCTCTCTTCTTTCCAGGGAGTACAGATTTAGTTTACGTAGTCTTTCCCAGTAGTTGAGTTCTTTGCAGCCATCAATCTTGGCTGTGAAATGCCTTTGCATTTCTTCTAGTTTATTAGTTTCTTCCTTTTTATATGGGGCCATCAAAACTGAGCAGTATTCAAGTTTTGGTATAATCAGCGTTTTTAGCAGGGAAATCATTACTGTCCTGTCCCTTCTCTTGAACATTCTTAGTACCTGTCCAGCGACTCTTTTTGCTTTATTTATTGCTATCTGATTTTGTTTCAAATTTCGTATCATCTGTCATTATTATCCCGAGATCAATCACTTTTGTGCTGCTCTGAATTTCCTGTCTATCTGGAGCATAATATGCAGTCTATTTAAGTTCTTCTTTTCTACCATATCTCAGGAACTGAAATTTCTATGTTAAATGACATGTTGTTGTCTTCTGACCATTTGTATATTTTGTTTTTGTCCCTCTGCAAAGCCTCCATGTCATGTACATCGCTGATTTTTCTGCTGATCTTTGTATCATCTGCAAAGGATGTTACGATACTGTTGCTGTTTACGCCACTGCCTATGTCTGTTAGCATGATAATGAACAGGAGTGGGGCCAGTACTGTCCCTTGTGGTACTGAGCTGTGTACTTCCGATTCTGATGATGATATACCTTGAATTTTGACGACCTGCAGATCCATTTCCCCAATTCATGGAAATTTCATCGCCAGAAATCTCATCACCAGAAATTTTATCACCGAGAAATTACATCGTAAAGAATTTTAATCGCTAGGAATTTTGATCGCAAGGAAAATACATTGCCACACCATAGAAATATATATTATTTTAGTTAATGGGAGTTGCAGTGGAAATCTTCAAAAGAAGACTAGATGCCTGGCTCAGAACAATCCCCGATGAGCCGGGGGTACCTGGCTATGTGAGGTGGAGAGCACAAGAATCCAACTCACTACTTCACCAGGCCAACTCGAGAGGAGGGGCGACAAGCTTGACCTTCGCGAAATGAGAAATCATCGCGCGGAACCTTTGTAAGGTTGTAAGGTAAGGTAATGTATAATATTTTATTTGAAGGAAAAAAAGTAAATAGCATTTATTTTTATTTGCATTCAGTTATATTAATAAATAAAAAATAAGATTTAAAAAGTAAATAGCAATTATTTTTATTTACATTTATTTATATTAATAATATATAAAATTGTTACTTATTATTAATCATTACTATTAGTAAACGAATAAAAATGAATAATAGAAACATAAAAATAAGAAAAATTAATTAAATGTAGAACTTGTAAAATTTAGAAACCAAAATTGTGAGCAATACCTCGTAAATAATCGAGTACTTCGCAATTTTCATAATCATTTACGATGCGCTGGATTCTTGCTGCAACATTATATTTCTTCTTAGGAGGAATTTCTGCACCAGCGACATACTGTTCTATTTTTCCTTTGTTTCTGCTTTGTTCGTCTTTTATGGTTTTTATGAATTTCCATATCATTTGATGAGAAGCCCCAATTAATTCGCTGAATGGGTCATTCTCTGTCAGATCAACCAGTGCCTAACACCCTCATCTCTCAGATTTTGCTGAAATTTGGTTTATAGGGAGTTTGTGGGCCCTGAATCCATTTCTGAAATTATAAGGTCAATCCAACCAACGGTTCAAGAGATATGACCTCGGGAAATTTGAGGTCACTTGCGAGGTCACTAACATTTGGCGACCCATAACTTGGGTAATAATGGTCACAATTATATAAAAGTATATATATTTAGAATCAGAAAACGACAAGGAATCCAAATATGCAAGTTTTAGAACTCTAGGTTGAAAAATAAAAAAGTTACACTGTAACCAAAATTTGAGGTCACGATTTGACCTCTGGGGTATCAAATGAGAATTTTTTTTTTAAATGTAAAAAATGAAGGCATAGGCATTGGCTATTAGAATCAGCAAAAAAAAGTTTGTTTATGTTAGTATTTTTCATGTAACTAACATATAAGTGAACACCATATTCATAAGTTGTGCGTCAATTCTACCTATTTTTTCACACAAGCTCATAATTTGACCTATAGAAATTAAAATTACATTTTTTATAGATATAAAAACAAAGGCAAAAAATGTAAAATTGTATTTCACTGCTAATCTACACTGGCAATAATAGTTATAATAGTGAAAGGGGAAGACCTACTTAGAGGATTCATGTGCTAGCCTAATACAATTTTTGCATGCTCGATGCTCTCATCAATTTCTTTTTGTGGAAAAATGTATTGAATTCTGCTGCCTCCTCTTAGGGTAGGACAACTCATTACAGTTAATATATGATGTCCTGGCACTGCACATGAATCCTTGTTTGATGGATAATAATATGCACTTGATCCTGATGACCCAGAGGGATGTAGAAAGTTCACAGTGAAATCATCAAACTCTTCACAATATTCCTCCACAATTCCATACCAAACTTGCATGTCATAAATGCAGCCATACTCTCCTGGTTTGACACATTTTAGGTTACCAAGCATTGCAGGTTCATTAGTAAAATGACTTTTCCTTATTCTTTTCTTTTCTCCAATGCCACTTGAAATGGATACACCATCAGTTCTTCCTTGTTTAGGGGAACAAATCTATGATATTTCTGAGTTCCAGGAATAGCCCTACTATCCTTGAATCGATGTTCCAACCGTTCTTCTGCATCTTTCAATTCAGCTGTAGTTACAAAGAAAAAATTTATCTTCTTGCTCAAGTTTTCTTCACAAAACTGAAACATGTGTTCTGGTGTAAGAATTTGCCTCTCTGTATTCTCTGCAAACTGGCATGAGCAGTAGCTCTTTTCACTGTTCCTCCAATCCCATCACATGCATTTTTGCCATGGGATGTAGCAAAGAAGTGCCATTCACAAGACAGACCAAAATCCTCTTCATGGTAACAGAGATTTGTGAAGTTGTATCTGTTCTTATATTGGCCAGCACATCCATCTGAGAAATAGTGCACCTTCTTCAATTGTGGGCATCTGAATTTAACATGTCATAAGCTTCAATATGAATGAGTAAACCATTATAGTGTTGTGTTTTAGTGATGCAGATAAGAAACAGACACTAAAATGGCTAAGTTCCTGGTCTGCAGATGATCTATAATAGATGACAAAAGGGTGAACTGTACACTGTGAATTGTCCCAGTGAAACCCTTGGGCAGCATCCTGGACAATGAAAGAATAATTCTCAGAGAAATCACCTACTATAACTACCTCGCTCTGAGGTGGTAGTGTTTCTTTCAACTGCTTGAAGTACTGTGATTGTTGCTGAGCAACAAAGTGATGACGAACCATGCAGGATATTTTCATGCTTAGGGATGATAAGTATTCATGAAGTGGCTCCACCTTATCAACCATTGTACAACGGTCAACAGTCACCCATTGCTTGTAAGATATTTCATTTGGAGCTGATTTCACACTGTCAAGTAACTCAAGAAAATCCAGGACACCCTCTTCTCTTGGGCAATCATTGCAAAGTTGCATCATGCAAGTCTCTCTTTCTGTACTGCAGACACTGTAATCCATAAGATCCTTGTATGAAAGACCTCTTTCTCCCAATGCAGCCAGCTGCAATTTTGGATTTTGATGGTATGTGCAGACACAGACAGAATGAGTCCCACCACTACCGGCAAGCACACAATATGATGGCCGTAATTTGCAAATGTGGAAAATCCTATTTTGGGATTCTTTTCATCATTTTTATATAGTTCAAACATCTCTCTTAAATTCCCGAGGACCAATCGTTTTTGCACCTTCATTGCACCTTCAGCACTGATAACTTTCACGCAATCCTTTTGGCCAGGACACATACGACTAACCCTTCTGACTCATAGAATCTTCTAACTATATCTTTGTGTTCTTCAGATATCACTTTTCCTTTGCTCATTAGTGGAATCTTCGGAAGGATTCCATGTTCTGATTTAAGTGACAGCTTCTTTTCACCATGTATGTTGTAGTTTGAAAGAAACTAGCTGTTTTTTCAATTGTGTATGGTGAGAGTGTCAATATTTGTAGTTTGTGATGGTGACATTTGCTCTCCAGGAATGACTGTTTCAATTCATTCATTAATTTGTCTAGATGTTTTTCAGATTTAGTTTCAGGTTTTGAAGTATCACCTCCTCGGTAATTTGAACACCATAACTGAGTTCTAGCCTCTCCTTCAGGTGTTTCTGAGCAGATGATAGCTTACCACGAGCCTTGCGCTTTTTCTGGCTTAACCAATCAAATCTTCGCATCGCGGAAAACGACGCTTCGTTCGTTCCATAGATCTTCGCATCGCTGTAAGAGACGCTTAACGTCATTAATACGTAATTCACATATTATGTTATCATTGGTTAATTTTCAATATGTGGGCGGTTCTTCGACCATTTCTGACCAATTGTAAGTAAAAATTAGTCAGCTGAGATTAGAAAATTGTAAGAAAACTGACCTCTAATTGGTTCAGGGTCGTACAGTCCCAAGATCCTAAGCAAAGTGACCGCTAATTGGTCTCGCGTCTCGCTGCTCTCGCAGTCTGTTTCAGTTCAGCTTGCTCGTTTTTCACGTTACGCTGTGTATTTGTTTGTGGGTATTTATTTTAGTTCTTTATATACAATAATATACAATAATGTCTCTTGCTGGAAGTGAAAGTGATAGCGACATCGTGAGTGATGTTTCAAGTGATTCGAGTGGCGAGTTTAGTGAGAGTGATGGTGAACCCGAAGTATTAGTATTCCCAGTTTATGGATTCATGTTTACCCTCCTGAAAGTGAGGCAGACGGGACCAAATTCACATTTCGTCCAAGAAATGTAGGCCCTCATAATGCCCCGCCTCGAAATGCAGAGCCTATTCAATATGCAAATCTGTTTCTAAGTGACTCGCTATTGACTCATATTGTTAGAGAAACAAACAGGTATGCAACCCTTAGAATTTCCCAAAAAGACTTTAGTACAATTCCCCATTCTACTTTCGCTCATTGGAAAAACATTGACTTAGAGATGTTGAAAAAGTATTTCGGACTGTGTTTCTGTATGGGACTCCACCAAAGAAAAAACATTCGTGATTACTGGGATACGAGACGACTTCTCAAAAGTTCATTTGGAGAAGTAATGAGTAAACGGCAGTTTATGCTGATAAATGGATTTCTACATCTCTCCAATACAGCGAATCAACGACGGCGCGGGGAAGAAGGATTTGATCCTTGGTTCAAGGTTCGAACACTACTCGACCATTGCAACAGAGTCTTCAAAGCATATTACGTACCAAATCGGACATTATCTTTAGATGAAAGTATGATAGGCATGAAGAACAGAACGTCGTACATACAGTATATGCCAAATAAACAGCACGCGCGTTATGGTATAAAAAAGTTTGAACTGTGTGAAGCCAATACTGGATATGTGTATCATGTTGACCTTTACTGTGGAAAAGACTTTTTTGCCTCCGGTTCTGCGAAAGGTTTAGCGCATGAAGTTGTAATGCATGCCATGAAAGAAAGTAAGCTGCTCCACAAAGGATACCACCTTGTAACAGACAATTTTTACACCAAAGTGCCACTGGCTGAAGAGCTACTCAGTAATGAAACCTCCCTAACTGGCACAATTAGAATTACTTCAAAGCATCTTCCAAACAGACTGAAACAGGCAAGACTCCAAGCTGGGGAAACACTCTACTTTAGAAAAGGCCAAGTGCTCCTTGTAGGCTTCAAAGAAAAGCCAACCAGGAAGATTGTCTACCTTCTATCAACATTTGGACATGCAGAAAATATAAATGTTCGAAACAGGCGTGGTCAAGAACACGTAAAGCCAAAAATTATTTCTGATTACAACGTCGGCATGGGTGGAGTCGATCTTAGTGATAAGAAAATTTTTCAGTATGCAAGTCAAAGAACAACTAGACGGTACTGGAAGAAAATTCTTATGAACTTGTTTGATATGGCACTCGTCAATGCTTATATCATCTACTGCCAGAACACTGACAAGCCGCTGGCAAGATCAGACTTCATATACTCCATCGTAGAAGCACTTGCCTACCCAAGAACACACCATGCCCAGCATCGATGCTTCATCTTCCCTCAACTTCATCGGCATCAGCTTCAGAGCACACATACACCAAACTTCCTGGCACACAACTACGAAAATGTGTTATTTGTAGTCGAAGATCCCGTCACCACTGCCCAGGATGTAATGTTGGTGTTCATGAAGAATGCTGGGCAAAACTCGAGCACTACTGGAGAGATCTAAGTCTCAAAAGAAGAGGAGTAATTCATCCGATCCTACTGTCCGAGACTAGAAAAAATAAAAATAAGGTATGCTATTTATTTATATAAATATCTATTTTATAAATGTATTTTATAAATTTTATAAATGTACAAGAGTACCTACTGTTATTTATGTTATTTATTTTATTCATCTTATTTATCTTATTTATCTACTTTATAGAACGAGGAGTAATTCATCCGATCCTACTGCCCGAGACTAGAAAAAATAAAAATAAGGTATGCTATTTATTTATATAAATATCTATTTTATAAATGTATTTTATAAATTTTATAAATGTACAAGAGTACCTACTGTTATTTATGTTATTTATGTTATTTATTTTATTTATTTATTCATCTTATTTATCTTTTATCTACTTTATAGAACGAGGAGTAATTCATCCGATCCTACTGCCCGAGACTAGAAAAAATAAAAATAAGGTATGCTATTTATTTATATAAATAATATCTATTTTATAAATGTATTTTATAAATTTTATAATGTACAAGAGTACCTACTGTTATTTATGTTATTTATGTTATTTATCTTACTTATCTTACCTTATTTATCTACTTTATAATATATATACAAGGTACCGTATCAATATTGCGAATGGCCTAATGGTGAGTCATCTCTGAAACCATCCATTTATTGAATATTTGGGAAATGCTAGAACTGGTTCAACTGAAGTTGAAGGATTTTCCTTTATCAAGCAATCACTGTCATTGTCCAGATCTTGAATTGAAGAGATGTTACTCAAGCCACTGATAGTAGATGATTCATTTGAATCCTGCTCAGACTCGTTGTTTTCAGTGGTACTAAGTATAGTGGGGTTTTTCATTATCAGTGTCCAGCAGTTCACACACAACAATGAGTCTTTTTTCACTCTTCCAGCACATTTTTCAACAAGTACATCAGTCACTTTTCTAAGATTGATTGTTATGCGTTTCTTGTGTTTTTGAATAGGGTCCTGGCAGTATTTCAAGTGCCGAACCATTGTATTTTGATCTGTAAAGATATAGGATTTACAATTAGGTATATTTTTTAGAAAATATATAGCTATACACACTTAATATTTTAGGCCTTGATAGTCTCTGAGGCTCATTAAAACACCATACCCACCAGCCACCCACAGTGCTGGCTGGAACTGTACTAACCTGTAGACAAGGAATTTTGCAACTATCTGTGTTGATTCTGCACTTAGACAAGTAGCAACATGTTTCAACAGGTTTGTTTAGGCTACATGTGAGCTTAGTCTTCCCCTTTCACTATTATAACTATTATTGCCAGTGTAGATTAGCAGTGAAATACAATTTTTATTAAATTCTTGGAGCTTGAGGTCAAATTGATAGCTAAGATATAAAAATTCCTTGAAATGACAAGCAATTTATAAATATGGTGTTCACTTATAAGTTAGTTACATGAAAAGTACCAACATAAACAAACTTTTTATGATTGTTTCTATTAGTCAAGAACTCTGACTTTGTTTTTTATATCTATAAAAAATGTAATTTTAATTTCTATAGGTCAAATTATGAGCTTAAGTGTGAAAAAATAGGTAGAATTGACGCACAACTTATGAATATGGTGTTCACTTATATGTTAGTTACATGAAAAATACTAACATAAACAAACTTTTTTTTGCTGATTCTAATAGCCAATGCCTATGCCTTCATTTTTTACATTTAAAAAAAAAATTCTCATTTGATACCCCAGAGGTCAAATCGTGACCTAAAATTTTGGTTACAGTATAACTTTTTTATTTTTCAACCTAGAGTTCTAAAACTTGCATATTTGGATTCCTTGTCGTTTTCTGATTCTAAATATATATACTTTTATATAATTATGACAATTATTACCCAAGTTATGGCTCGCCAAATGTTAGTAACCTCGCGAGTGACCTCAAATTGCCCGAGGTCATATCTCTTGAACCGTTGGTCGGATTGACCTTATAATTTCAGAAATGGATTCAGGGCTCACAAACTCCCTATAAACCAAATTTCAGCAAAATATGAGAGATGAGGGTGTTAATTTCAATTTTTTTTGGTTGATCTGACAGAGAATGACCCGAATGCTTGGTGCCATCCTTCGCATGAGTTATTTGTTTTAGGAGCACCTTGTAGGGCTGTATCAAAGCAGTTCCATAATGCATGGGCAAAGCAGTCGTCAGCCAGATGCCCCCTACAGAATCTTTAAAGAAGACAATCTGAAACACACTAAATCAAGCAGGACAAGTGCCTCCCAATCCAGCGACTTTAAATGATTTGAACATTCCTCCTGAGTACCGAGTGACACATTCAAATGAACCTTTTCTTTTGTTCGACAGCAACAATGGCCCAAATAGAATCTTGATATTTTCTACTCAGCAAAATCTACAGTTATTGTCTAATTCAAGATGTTGGTATGCAGATGGAACTTTTAAGACTGTTCCACCTTTATTCGAACAACTCTATACAATACATGGAGTCAAAAATGGTGATATTATTCCTGTTGTTTATGCATTATTGACTCAAAGAAATGAAAATACTTACAGTAGACTTTTAGTGGAACTAAAAAATTTGGAACCAAACTTGTCACCTACGATGATTATGACAGATTTCGAGCTTGCAGCGATCAATGCCTTTAGTGCAGCCTTTCCAGACTGTCAACAAAAAGGTTGCTTTTTTCATTTCTCCCAATGTATTTTTCGAAATCTTCAGACAAACGGACTGCAGCAATTGTATGAAAATGATACAGAATTTGCATTGAAAATGCGCATGATCCCAGCCATTGCATTCGTGCCACTTAATGACGTAGTTCTAGGTTTTGAAGATTTGTGTGATGATAATAATTTTCCAGAGGAAGCTCAGCCAGTTTTAGATTATATATGTTTGGATGTGATAGAAGATTGAGGGAAGTCTTTGTTTACTGTGAAACACAAGTTATTTATGCAGAAACTTTATATATATTTACAGTATTACGTTGATACAATATATGAGAAAGAGAAAACTTCAACAACTTGAGTAGTCTAAGCATCATCATCCTGTTTGCATATACATTTTGTGTTTCATATTTATCAATTATTATGAAAGAATTCTTTTATAACTTGAAGAGCCTAATCATTTTCATTAATCAGTAAAGTAACATAAATATCATCAACTGTTGCTGCAAAATAGAAGTCAACATCTTCCTTCCTTGACTAATCAATTTTAAAATTAGAAAAAGCCATTTTGTGTAGAAAACTGAGATTTGTTTATAAAAAACCTCTGAACAGGTAGCTAGAACAACGTGAAAAAAGTGTTAGCAGCTGACGAGGAAGCTTCTAAACAGTGGCTGCATCCTCCAGCGCAGGACACGCCAACGTGAAGAGGCGACATCAAACCAAAACATCAACGCGCTGGTGACCAAACTTCCTCAAATCTCCGTGCAGCAGGCTGTCTACGGTTGGCCAGACTGGCAGTCAATGGCCTGTTGCGTGGCACGGTCAGAGTGCCGATCGGCTCCCGGGGCCAGACCTATTCTCAGCGTGCTATTTTTTCAATTACAGGGAGCAATTACATGCTCCCCGAACTACTCTTACTCTCTGGCGACATTAAGACTAATCCAGGCCCCACTACAACTTACACATGTCACCATACACAAAAGCTCCATGACACACATACAGAAGTATAATATTAACATATTACAGTACAATGTAGATGGCCTCACAAACAAAATCATGCAGCTTAGGGAATTCGTACACAAACAAAACATTCACATCGCACTTATACAAGAAACAAAACTAAAACACACACACACAACACCCACCATCCCTGACTTCACGGTGATCCATCAAGATCGTACTGGGGGTAACGGGGGTGGAGTCATCACTTACATACGTAAAAGCATTAGCTACACTGATGCTACCCAAAACATTACAAACACAATCCAAGCAGATAACACGATAGAAATACAAGCAGTTAACATTAAAACACGCGCAAAACACAACACCACACTAATCAACATTTACATCCCACCAGATAGTTCACCTCAGGTGCCAGCCAATTACAATCCACACGTAGTGTGGACCAAAATGGGGGGTAAATTATAAAGTTGAAGAAATCCTTGTTCCACATTAATGCCCTTGTTCCTTTGGACCAGATAGACATGTCAGCAAAATTTTGGTCAAATATAAGAATATTTAGGGGTCCCGAGATTTAATGACTTATAAAAAATTTCCAATGAATAGGCACGCTTAGAACATCAATGATCAACTCAACTCTTGAGTTGCAACTTATGAAAAAATTTCTTCTTATTTAAGAAATTTTTGGTGTTAATAGAGTACAAAAACAATCTTAGATCATTATTTCAGAGAAAATTATTAATAAGGAAAACAAAAATTTTGGATAAAATATATTATCCTTAATTGGTCAACTCTAAATTAAAGGCTTTGCCTAATTGGCTTGAACCTTTTAGTTATCCTTTTTATCTCCTAATTTAACTGGTTTATTTTACTATATCAGAAATTTAATTTTTTAAACTAACAGCATCCAATACCGGAATCCATGCTGGAGCTTGCACTAAAATTGAACAAGAACTTGGAAAAGAGCTTTTATATTTAGCCTGCAGACACCATATTTATGAGATTGTCCTATCTCAAGTCTTCCGGACTTCTATGGGCCATTCCTCTGAACCTGATATTCCAATCTTCAAAAGATTCAAAACTCAATAGGATTTTATGGATCATTCTCAAATCACAACTGCTGTTGATTCCCAAAGCTGCAGAATAATTGAAAGAGTTCAAGATTTAAAAAATCAAACAGTCTTAATCATGAAGGAGGCACTCAACTCTAAACAGCCAAGAGATGATTATAAAGAATTTTTTCAACTTGTTCTCTTGTTTTTTGGAGAAGAAAGCATTTCTAATACTCCCTTGAAGAGACCTGGAGCATACCATCATGCAAGATGGATGGCAAAAGGAATTTATGCATTTAAGCCTTTTCTTCTCCAAAATCAATTTAAGATGACTAAAAAAGAACTTGATGCAATAACAGAAATTTGTTTATTTGTTGCAGTGGTATACGCAAAATCTTGGGCAAAAGCTTCTCAACCAGAGGAAGCCCCAAATGTTGATCTTAAATTTTTGCAAGATCTTGCAATAATGGAGGAAAATTCTTTGATATCAAGTGTTATCAAGCAAGCCCAAAATGCCATTAAACGACATCTGTGGTACCTCTCAGAAACACTTGTTGGATTAAGCTTCTTTGACAAAAGCATATCCCTTGAAGAAAAGGAGCAAATGCGAAATAATATCAAAATGCCTCCAAGAAATAAGGGACTGAAA
The DNA here is from genome assembly GCA_023014485.1 of Bathynomus jamesi. Lineage (NCBI taxonomy): Eukaryota > Metazoa > Arthropoda > Malacostraca > Isopoda > Cirolanidae > Bathynomus > Bathynomus jamesi. Next base: position 506,361 of record JAJOZX010000034.1, on the reverse strand, counting down.
CGTTTAGAAGCAAAGGTAACCCTAGCTTCTTTTAAAGAAAAAAGGATTTCTGATTTTGTTACTTCAAGGACTAAATCTCTTTTTGATGCTCTACATCTCAATTCTCTCTTCACTGAAAATTCTGCATCAACATGGGGAATAGATCCTGAGTACCAAAGAGGCTGTGCTAGAGTTCGTGCCCTTAGAGTGACAAATGACACAGCTGAGTGGGGTGTTGCATTGATTGAAAAATTTAATCAAGCAGTGACAACTAAAGAGGAGAACAAACAATACCTGCTCAAAACAGTTTTCAAGAATCGTAAAGAATTTCCAACAAAAAATAAAGCAGAACTTATGAAAATGAGGAAAAACTAATTTTTTCAGCATTAAAAGGAAAAGTGCAATTTTCTCAGGACCCCTAAAACTTGACGTAGAGGTTTCAAATTTTGTAATTTGATTAAGGTAAGCAAAAGGAATAACATTATTCATGTGGAACAAAGATTTTTAAACCTTCATTTTTTTGGTCCACACTAAATTCCACAGTTACACAATCTTGCCTCTCTCACTAATGTTATCTTAGGAGGAGACTTCAACGCCAAAGACACTAGTTGGTACCTGCACAACCAAAACAACACCAGAGGCACCAGCATAGCCACACAACTAAACAGCCTCTTCATTCTTAACAATACAGAAGAACATACACACATACCACATCAAGCAGGATACTCAAACTCCTCCCCAGACATAACGTTCTGTTCCCCCTCACTAGCAACACAAACAATGGAGAACAGAAAAACAACTGTCATCAGACCACCTGCCCATCATCATTACAACACATTCCACACTCTGCCCCAACAGCCTTAGGCACACTTACAGAAATTACAAGAAAGCTGATTGGGAACAGTTCACCACATTAAACAGCACACCCATCACAAACATCAATACAACACTCAAGACATTTAATCAGATTATCAATAATGCAAACAAATACATACCCAAGGGCAACATTAGGAAATACAACCCAAATTACACTAGAGAAATAGCCCACCTCATAAGGCAACTTAACAATCTCAAATATAACACAAACACCACACACAGAAGCCATAAAACAGCAGATACAACAGCTCAACACAGAAATAAACAACAAACTCAAAGAAAAACAAACGGAAACATTCAGGGAATTCATAACACTAAACCACTCCACAGATACATCCAGGCTATACAAGACTATAAACAGCATTACCCACTCTAACAGCGGCATTCACACCTCACACGCAGCTACGTGTCGCAGACAAAATAATATCCCAACATACACACAAGCTAACATTCTAGTTAATCACTACGCAAAGATAAGTCACTTAAACAGAGACAACAACCAGAAACACGCAGACAGACAAACAGCCAGACACAAGAAAACCTACAGACTCGACACAACCATTACACCCTTCAATACAGACCAGACCACCAAGATCATCAAAAACATTAAGAATTCAAAGACTACTGGACCAGACAACATATCTAACATACACCTTAAACACTTGGGCCCACAAGGAATACTAGCTCTCACAAATATCAGCACATATTCATACCAACACTGTATTATTCCTGACATATGGAAACAAGGTAAAATTATTACACTACTCAAACCAAACAAAAATCCAACAGAACCAGCTTCCTATAAACCCATTACTTTACTATGCCCACCTTCCAAAGTAACAGAAAGACTAATCTTACAAATCACCAACCCACACATTCCACTATCGCCTGCTCAACATGGATTCAGACCTCACCACTCAACCACGACATTACTCACTAACCTCACGCAGCACATCATGGATGGCATCAACTCCAGACGACCAGCTCAACGTACACTATTAGCAACAATAGACATTAGTAAATCATTTGATGCTACCCCACGCTTCCCTCTCATAAACAAAATACTCAACACAAACATGCACAATAACACCAAAAGGTGGCTGAGCAACTATCTCTCAGGAAGATACTCACATGTCACATTTAATGGCAAGTCATCCAAAAACAAGCTTTTTCCAAACAGGGTCCCTCAAGGCTCTGTTCTCTCACCAACACTCTTCAACTTATACATGCATGACATTCCAACACCCATAGATAACAAGCTTACCTTATCATCATATGCAGATGATATTACTCTAACATCCACCCACAATAACATCGACACCGCTACAAATAACCTACAAACATACATAAACAGTATACAAGACTGGCTCACACACAATAGACTCAAAGTAGTGCCCACAAAATCAACCATCACCTTGCTTACAAGCAACACAAAAGAACACCAGGTAATTCCACAGCTTACACTAAACAACAACATTCTACACACTCACAGAACCAAAATACTTGGTGTCACATACAACACATCATTATCTTTTGCAAACCACATTCAGGTCATTAAAACCAAATGTACATCAAGACTTAACACGCTTAGGGTACTAACAGGCACAAACTTTGGACACCAGCAGGAAACAACATCACTCATATACAAACAATATATTCGTTCAGTTATGGACTATGCTAGCCCATGCTGGGCACCCATTATCTCAAACACACACATGAACACCTTACAAACAATACAAAACAACGTACTTTGTATCATTACAGGATGCACTCAAACAACACCAATAGAACACCTGCACACACAAACAAAAATACTAAAAGTTAGGGAACATTTAGACGAGGGGAACACAATTCATGGCAGCAGCGACAACTAACCCACAACACCCTTGCCACTACATGTACAATCATGCACCAACACCTCGCACCATTAAGGTAACACCAGACACACATTATAACCAAATACTCCACTCCATACCACGCCCCACAGACATCACACAGTACAGAAAAAACACACACACACACACACACCTAACCCACAAAGCACTGACACGACTTGGTCCGAATGCAGTCCTAGGTGCGAAGCCGCCACCCATTAACAGGTTAGAGATCAGCCTGAGAAGATTGGATCGAGTTAACTAAGCACGATTCCGATGTGGACATCACCCCAACTTACGGACATATAAACACAGACTAGACAACTCCATAGACGACACCTGCCACCTATGCCAGGACACACCACAAACAATTGAACACATTATGACAGACTGTACCGCTCTAGCACAACATAGAACACAACACATCACTAGTGCGCTGAACCTCTGGTCCACTCTGGAGAGGGCGATTGGTTACCTGCGTGCTGCCAGCTTGCTCGATCAAGGTGGGCTGATCGGCTAAACAACAACAACAACACTTTTTGTAAAATTGATCGCATTTCCAAAATACTTTTTGTCCACTTGCCTTCTCTCTAACAAATAGATGACCATTATCAATCAGTTTCCACTGATTCCTTGTGCTTGAAACATAGTTGAGGGGCATATTGAATGTACTGCCTTTTCTTATATATAAGAAAAGGCACCGACAATACCAAGTCTATAATGATTAAATTCGTATTATAATTTCAAATAATATAGACTCCAAAATCTTAAAGGTCTATTTTAATGACTACAGGGGCGGGGCTTTTATGCGGGGCATGACAAATGGGCTAAAACTAACCATTTTAATCTTGTAACCTTTCTCCCATCTTATCTTCTTAAAACAGGCACCTGCATGCTAAAACTAACCATTTTAATCTGGTAACCTTTCTCCCATCTTAGCTTCTTAAAACAGTCACCTGCATTTACATCAAAAAAGGGCCAAAATGACACACTTAATCATAATCTTATAATTATCAGTCCCATGATCATTTAAAGCTTCATATGTATAACTTATATATATGTTTACACTTAACAATAACAATCATTTTTATTTGTATAAACAAATTTGCATAACAAAAGTTAACATAAAAATATTAAGAAAATTAATTCAATGCAAATCTTGTTATATATATATATAATATATATATAATATATATATTATATATATATATATATATATATAATATATATATATATATATTATATATACAAACATTTTTTTTTTAATTTTTTTAATTATTTTCTATTGCGTGGTGATGTATTTTCCTAGCAATGAAAATTCCCAGCGATGAAATTTCCCGGCAATGAAATTAATTTGCGGCGATGAAATTTCCAAACACGCATTTTCCCACTTTGCCTGTTATTCCCATATATTTCATTTTATGTGCTATTATACCATGGTCACATTTGTCTAAAGCTTTAGCAAAATCTGTGTATATAACATCGTAGCTGTCATTGCGTTCCAATGCATCTAGGATATTGTTGTAGTGTTCTATTAGTTGTGATAGGCATGATCTAACTGATCAGAATCCATGCTGATTTTCGTTGAATCTTTCCTGTCTCCAAGAAGTCATAAATTTTCTAACTGTTCTTTCAAATACTTTGGTGAGGTGGGACATCAATGACACTGGTCTATAGTTCTTTGCTTGAGATCTGTCCCCTCCTTTATATATAGGGACAATGTTTGCTCTTTTCAAGATGCTCAGTATTCCCCTAGTGTCTAGGGATCTTTTCCATACCTAGTATAAAGGTGTAGCCATTTCATTTTTACAGCTTTTAATCAATAATGCGTTCCAATTGTCTGGACCTGCAGCTGAATGTGGTTTCATTTGTTCTATAGCTCTTGCTACATCTTCTGGTGTAAAATCAAAGTCTGTTATATACTGGGGCATTCCAGGACAAATCACCCAAAAATTAAAAACTTTGTCACCACTCTGACCCAGATTTTAATGAAAATTGACATATGGGGTTCTTCCGAGTGCTGATTTCACTGGTTCAAATAAAAAAGTTCTATGACCCATAGTTTTTGAAATATGGGCCCCCACTTTACCACCTAACTTTAATGGGCAATAATTCCCAAACATCTTAAAGTAGACCTATAAAACTATACATTTTTAGAATCAGCATGAAGAGATCTATTAAATGATACCACATTCAAATGTATAGAACAATAATGAAAATCCCCCCCCCCCCCTTTTTTTAAAAAAAATGTACCCTCACCCCCCCTAGACAGTGAAATCCAAAAAAAAATTTTCATTTATTAAACTCCCATTAATTGTTAAAAGATACAAATAATAAAAAACGTGGGTATCAAGTTGCAAGATATTTTAAAAATAATTGAAAAAAATATATACAGACACATGCAAGAAGTAAATAGACACCCTTAATTTTATGGTAAAATGTATGCATCCAAATTTTTTTGCCATTATTATGACTAATATTCATTTCCTACATTTCTATCCTTGAAGAAGGACTTATGCCAATATTCTCAAGTGGTCAAATTGAAAAAGACAGCTGCCTCCATGGAAGATGGAGCCCCATGCCACACTGCAAAAAATACGAAAGAATGGGAGGAGCGAAATGGTATCAAACGACTTCCTTGGCTGAGTCAGTCCCCTGATATGAACCCCATAGAACACGTGTGGGCAATACTAGACAAGACTTTACGTAAAAAGCCCAAAAAACCAGCAACACGATCAGAATTGTTGAATCTTTTACACCAAACATGGTTAGAAATACCTCAAGCTACAATTTCAGAACTCATTAATTCTATGCCTAGGCGAGTTGCTGCTCTTAAAGCAGCTAAAGGAATGTCAACAAAGTATTAATAGCTAAACCTTAATTGTTCAAAAATTAAAATTTATTGGTACTCTAATTTTCAAATAAAATTGTTACAGCAAAATCTGGGCTGTCTATTTACTTCTTACATGCCTCTGTATATTGACATTTGCACATTGTACATTGAAATTTTGACATTTTTAAGCAGACTAAAATAGAGAACTACAAATTATATATTTACATCCCATGTATAACTCATATTCATGCACTCTCTCTCAAATGTTTGTTAATTATATTTATTTTTATTACAGATGTGCTTATTTTGAGTCAAATCATATCTTATTTTTGAGATTTACAATTGTGTATTTTTAGTACCGTAATGAAAAATGGCTAGATACTGTGATGATCCTTTACAAATACATAAGAAAAAGATACACAAGGATATAAGAACCATCAGCCAATCACTTTATGATCGATGTAAATGGAAACTACAAAGGAATACTGTACTATGTAGCAACTGTAGAAAATTATTGACCCAGAGATCAGAGTTGCTATCAACATCACAACGTGAAGAGTCTGATCACAATCAGTCTTCTGAGAATGTTATTTCAGAAAGCGATGAATATGATCCAAGTATATCAAGTAATGCCAAAGAAGGTGTTTCTCAAGTTCTAGAAAGTCTTGCTGTGACTCCAGTGAAGAAGTGTAAGTATTTAATGATAGGTACTTTTTATATTCATAATTTTTTTATTTATAGTATTTATTTATAATGCATTTACTTTCAAGACAGTTTTTCAGCAGTTGCTGAAAAACTTAATGAAATTAATATGTTGACATATTACATTTTTTAAACTTATTAAACTTATGAAATTAATATGTTGACATATTAATTATTATTGTCCATATACAGGGGTTAGACAAAATAATATGAACACCTGCCAATTTCACAGGTTATCTTTACGGACTGCTCAGACACAAAGTAAATGGTCAAATGACTGGCACCCTATTTAAATGCGTAACAGAGAGTGTATACGTCATGTTATAACCCTCACGTTGTTTTTACAGATCTGAGTGAATTATGAATTAGCAGTTATGAAAGACCTGTCAGACTTCCAAAGAGGGCAAATTGTCGGAGCGCGGATGGCTGGTGCATCGGTGATGAAAACTGCTCAGATGTTCAATGTATCCAGAGGAACTGTCTCTATGGTCATGTCTGCATACCAAAACCATGGAAAGACAAGCACTGACAAATGCAATAGTGGACGCAAGAAGAACCTGTGTGATCGAGACTGCCGGGTGCTAAAGCGCATTGTGACAAAGAACCATAAGACCACAGCTCCAAAAGTGACTGCAGAGCTTAACCAGCATCTTGCAAGCCCGGTATCAACCAGAACTGTACGTTGTGAGCTCCATGGAGCTGGATACCATCGGAGGGCTGCAATTGCCAAACCCTTCCTTTCGCACATCAACATTGAGCGGCGCAGAAAATGATGTAATGACCATAAGAATGTAATCTACTCCGACGAATCCTCCTTTACGCTATTTCCATGTTCCGGTTGAGTTTACGTCTGGAGACAGCCTAAAGATGCTTATGACCCCGACTGCCTGACCCCAACCGTTAAGCATGGAGGTGGATCTGTGATGGTTTGGGCAGCAATATCGTGGAATACTCTTGGCCCAGCTGTAGTACTGCATGGTAGGGTTAATGCCCAGGTCTATCTGTCAATATTGGCTGACCAGGTCCATCCCATGCTCCAAACGCTGTTTCCCAATGGCAGCGCCGTCTTCCAGGATGATAATGCACCAATCCACACCACTGGGGTCGTTAAAAACTGGTTTGAAGAGCATGTTAGTGAAGTAGAACACTTGGATTGGCCTCCACAATCCCCGGATCTTAACATTATCAAGCATCTGTGGTGTCAGTTGGAGCAGCAGGTCAGAAGCTGATTCCCACCACTGGCGTCTTTGGAAGAACTGGAGCAGGGTTTGCTCAAAGAATGGCTCAGGATTCCTCTAGCCCAGTGGTTCCCAAACCGTGCGCCGCGAGATGTAATTAGGTGCGCCACGAAAGAGCAAGATTATATTTCAAAATGTGAAAAATACAAACTGAAATTCGTAATAAAGTATATGTATAAATACCTCTTTTGAATAAATTTTCGAATTTATGTACAAAGTGCGCCAAAATATGTTTACTTGTTCTAAAGTGCGCCGTGAGCAGAGCTGGGCAATAAATACATTGAATGTATTTAAATACTAAATACTAAATACATGGGAGAAATGTATTTAAATACTAAATACATTTTATGAATGTATTTAGATACTAAATACAAAATACATCAATTGTATTTAAATACATTTGTAAATACATTTTAAATACATACAAATTTTAACATATGCATTCACTAATTCACTAAGCCATGACACGCACACGATAAAGAAATCAACCGCTTTCAACTAAGAGTGGCACACAACTGATTGAAGTGACACGTTGAAACATGAACCATGCTGTACTACACTGTCGACGCGTTGTACTGTGCTAGTACAGAACGTGTATTAAACCAGTAAAAGTATTTACATTTTTATATTTTAAGTATTTAAATACATTGTATTTAAATACTCATTAAAGTATTTAAATACTATATTTAAATACATGAAAAACAATGTATTTATAAATACAGTTCTAAATACACAAATGTATTTAAATACGTATTTAAATACTGCCCAGCTCTGGCCATGAGTAAAATAAGTTTGGGAACCACTGCTCTAGCCACTGTCCAAAAACTGTATGAATCAATTCCCCAACGCATTGCAGCTGTTATTGCTGCTAAAGGAGGACCAACTCCATATTAAGAATAAAAACCACCATTTATCAAGGTGTTCATATTATTTTGTCCAACCCCTGTATATCAAATGGAGTCAAATATTTATTAATTCAAAAATTTCAGATGGTTTGGGTTCCTCAAGAAAAGAAGCAAAAGCTATTCAAACAATAGAAAAAGCATGTTCTTTAAAACAAAAGCTAGAAACAAGTTTAGAAATTGAGATCCCAAGCCCATCAAAAGGTACAAAGTTGGATCATGAAACTGAAAGGTATGAATTTTAAAATGATATGCTATTATTAAGTAGGAATATACCTAAACTAAAACTGAAGCATAAGAACAAAATGTAGGTATTCACCTTTGATAGTAGAAACTAGAAGCACAACTTCCTAAAGATTGGAGATCAATGGGCCCATTAAATCATTTGGAATTCATTTGGTCACAAAATAATTTTTGGTTTAATTTGACTATCTCAAAGAATGCTCATTTTGTTACACTTGAAATCAATATTATAATCCAAAAAATTTAATATGCACATGTAATGTTTTGTTTATAGCTATTATACATTCATGAATTTGTTTCAGGTCAATGATTCATCTCATTTCAGACAACTGAATATTTAGTTAAGAAAAGCAGAAATATGAAACAGACTTGGAATTATTCCTGAAATTGAACCCATGTCAAAAGGGAAAGTAATAACTAAAGGTACTAAAGATTCTGTTCAGAAATTTTTCGAATCAGATGAAATTAGTCATTTGTGCCCAGGTACAAGAGACTGCCTGAGTATCAGAAATCAAAGTGGGTATAAAGAATCTGTGCAGAAAAGACTGGTGTTAATGAATCTGAAAGAAGCATTTAGTCTCTATAAAAATAATCCAGATAGTCCCCAAATTGGCTTCTCTAGTTTTGCCAGCCTTCGCCCCCAGACATTGTGTTTTAGCTGGAGCTGCTGGTACCCATTCTGTGTGTGTAGTACATACACCAGAATGCCAAAATACAATTCTCAGCTTTGGGTGTCAAAGGGTTGGAATACACAACTCTTATGGAGAAAGCAGTGTGTGATGTCAACAACAGGAATTGCATGATGCAAATATGTAATCTCTGTCCAAAAGAATAAAGTATTAAGAATTTTTTGCTCACTTTTCAAAGTGTTAATGATCCTGAATGTGAGGAAATAAAATATAAGCAATGGGTTACTACAGATCGATGCAATATGGTTGAAAAAACAGAATCTATAGATGATTTTATAAATTCATAAAGCACAAAAATTGTCAAATTGACACATCATCACTTTATAGCAAAGTATCGAGTACATTTCTAAAAAACTTGAAGAATAATTTAAATAGCCATACAGCGGTAGTTCTTGGTGACTTTTCAGAAAACTACTCATTTGTAGTACAGGATGCAGCCCATGGTTTTCATTGGGAAAATACCCAATGCACAGTGCATCCCTTTGTGTTATATTATAAGGAACCAGAAAGTAATGAAACAAAACATTCAAGTTATTGTTTTTTATCTCCAAATACAAAACATAACACTACAATGGTTTACACTTTTTTAAATACACTCATACCTATTATTTGAAAATCCCACCTTCATATCAAAAAATTACATTATTTTACTGACGGATGTGCAGGACAATATAAAATTTGCTTCAACTTTGTTAACATTTGTAAACATGAAGATTTTGGGCTGGAATGTGAATGGCATTTCTTTGCCACAAGCCATGGTAAGAGCACTTGTGATGGGATTGGGGGTACAGTGAAAAGATCTGTAGCCAGAGCGAGTATGCAGAGAACATTTGCAAATCAAATATTAACACCAGAAGACATGTTTGAATTTTGTTCAAACAATATAAGTGACAGCATAAATTTTTTTTTAATAAATTCTGAAGAAATTGAAGCTATAGAAAATTTTTAAGTGACAGATATGAAAAAAGTATGTGGCTAATAGGAACACAAAAATTCCACAGATTTGTACCTATTAATGCAAATAACAAAAACATTTGAATTATCTTCTGATGAAGTTGGTGAGGTGAGGATTATAAGCAAAGCTTTTCTGGGTGAAGATAATGTTAAAGTTAATCTGAAAATAGGAGAGTACATAGTTTGTACTTACAATGATCAGAAATGGTTGGGATTTGTACATTTCCTATAATGAGGAATTTGATGACTTTGAGGTTAGCTTTTTGCACCCATCAAGATATAGTATTTACTATTACTTTCCACAAATTAGAGATACATGCCACATATCAAGAGATAAAATGTTAGGTTTATTAAGCACACCAACTTTAAAGCCAGGAACAACGCATATTCAATATGTTTTTCCAGAAAATGAGTTGAAAAAACTCATGTAATTATGAATCAACTTGATGTAATGTGTGTGTTCAATTTGTATTTTGGCTGTTTATTTTCATCCATGTGAATATATCATTTGTAGTTCTCTATTTTAGTCTGCAGGCGTAAAAATGTCAAAATTTCACAATGTACATATTTTTTCAATAATTTTAAAAATAATTTGCAACTTGATACCCACATTTTTTATTGTTTGTATCTTTTAACAATTAATGGAAGTTTAATAAATGAAAAAAAAATTTTTTTCACTTTCACTGCCTAGGGGTGGGTGGGGGTCAAAAAGAAAAATAAAAAAAGGGGGGAAAATTTTCATTATTGTTCTACACATTTGAATGTGGTATCATTTAATAGATCTCTTCATGCTGATTCTAAAAATGTATAGTTTTATAGGTCTACGTTAAGATGTTTGGGAGTTATTGCCCATTAAAGTTAGGTGGTAAAGTGGGACCCCAAGATTTTGGGGGGATCATATCTCAAAAACTATGGGTCATAGAACTTTTTTATTTTGACCAGTGAAATCAGCACCCGGAAGAACCCCATATGTCAATTTTCATCAAAATCCAAGTCGAAGTGGTGACATGAATTGGGTGCTCTCTCCTGGAATGCCCCTACTCTCCTTGCAATTCCTCTTCAAAGAATGCAATTCCTCTTCAAAGAATGCATTTATGTCAGGTATTGCTTTGTCACTTTTTGGGGTGCTGAAAACTGATTCATATTGAGCTCTCAATGTATCAGATATTTCTTTTGGATCGTCAGTTAGTTCATTATTTCTCATCCTTAAGGGCCCAATAGCAGCACACGTTTTTGTTTTCCTTTTTGCATAGCTATAGAAGTATTTTAGATTTTCCTTTATTGCTTCTACTGCCTTTTCCTCTTCCCTCTCTGTATGGTTCTTAATCAGGGCTAGTATTTCCCTATTGATACCCCCTAGTTTTTCTTTTATTGCTTTCCTGTCATTATCTCCGCAATTGCCTAACTTCGCAAGTCTTCTCTTTTGTCTCTAGCCAGCTCCTCTTTCCTTTTGGCTGATTTCGGAGCATATTTTTCTAAAATTCTCAGCATTTTTTTTTCCAAGGTTGTTAGCATTTCTTCACTTGTTTTATTCTCGAAGATTGTGTGTGTGTAGTGATGTTAAAAAACCATTTTTTTTATGTCCATGTTTTTTTTTGTCGTTTTTTTTTTTTTTAGTTTTTTTGTTTTTTTTTAAATAATTAATATAGATATTGCCAATTTAATTATAAGGTATACTTTTGCAATGATATATATTATAAAAATAAATAAATAAATAAATAAAAATAGGCCATATGGTACCAGTATAGAATGTCCTTTTCAGCCTATTTACAGAAAAAACTGGCCTCTTTCTTGCACTGAAAGTCTTGTATCTTGAGATCCGTTAAACTTGCGAGAACACTGGCTGGGAGCTGACTGCCCATTGTCCCAACCTTTCCAGGACTCTCCCATCCATGCCTCGGATTTTGAATCTCCCACTTAATTATCTTTTAGACTAGGGTGTGACAGTTGCCCCAACTTTGTCCTACAATGCTGTTCAAAATTTTGGTGTTGCATATTGACATAAAAAATACCCACGTGCAATTTTTTGAAGATTCATGCATATTCGAGTGAGCACCAGCAATTTGAAAAATAGCGATTTTGCTTATACGGCATACGCGCCTATATATGAGATTACACAACCATCATAAGGGATATTAACACAAATCACTTGCCTGTCTTAATTAAAAGCTGTTATCACTAACACAAAAAAGTTAATCATTCTTATTCTCTCATGGTACATTAAGGGGTTTTATCATATATTCACAAGGTATTATTTCTCTAGAGCAAGAAACCATGATTTCTGTTCGGAAACAGATGATCATTTGCACTGATTAGGAATGCGGAGTCTGTCATTTTCAACTACTTGAAGGACTTCTTGAAAGCGCTCCTCATCCCTGGCAACATTAAGAAAGTCATGGCAAAGTTTTACACCATGCTCTGCAGCCTCATTGACGACCTGAAGCTTGTCCACAACCCGTTTCATGTTCAGGTAGTCGTCATGATCCGCCCATTCACTGGCTGGACTGTGGAGAAACTGATAGGGCATGCCTAAAATGGTGAAGAACCGGCTTGAGTCAGGCCCAATTAGGTCCACCAGGGCAGTGCCACTTTCTGGGACAGGGGGAAGATATGGCTTTCCATAGCCCCCATGATTGAGCCCCACTCTCTTAGTAACTTCAGTGCCTTCATAGCAAAGAAGGGCCTTCCTCATCTCCTCTTTTGTCCTTTCTTGTACTTGGGACGAGAACAAAGCAGTGGGGCCAACTCCTCAGTTAGGTACCAAGTGTGTCTACCGAGTGCCACACGTGCTTTGTCAACTATTGTGGCGTCATATGGGGCAAATTCAGCCAAAGTTTCGACCAAATTCAAGTCATTCAGTGGCGCACTTGCTGGAACGGGGCAAACAATCCACCATGGGACATAAACAGCGACTGTGAACACAGCAAACCATTCTAACTTGCTGATTTGACTTTTAGTCACAACCTCGGCTTTGGGAAACTGCTCTTTGATCTGGCCTGACAAAAGAACAATCTTGAGGGTATAGAGCAGTTTAGCCATCCACCTTGCTTTGTGAAGTGCGCCGGGGTAGACCATTGTGAAGTTCACTGGCTCGGATCCTTTAGTTACAAGCAGCAGACAAAGCTCTACCAGCTCCTTGTAGTCGCCACGTGTAAATGGTTGGGCTAGAGATTCACGGAAGAAGTCAGCCATCTCCTGCTGGCGCTCCTCAAACACTCCAGGCATTGCGGGGTAGTAGTATTTCTTTTTTTCATTGTACGCCAGTTGAGAGAAATGGTTCTTGAACCTAGAAATGCAATTATTGGGATTACTGTATTTCATACTAATCTATAATATTGTTTTAGGGGTATTAAGATTGATATGATCGATCATTTGCTTGGTGTTAGTATATCTTATAAGTCTAATAAAAGAAATTCCACTAAATTTGTTCATTAGATAATAATATTCCTTGTTATTTTGTAAAGCTTATGACTCACCTCTGGAAAACCATTATGTTTGGACTTGAAGAGCCCTCCACTTTCAAGCAATCCCAGCAAACACCTAGGATGACTTCGCCCACATGCCCGCGACAGGCGCACCAGAATACGGCACGCTCTAATTCGTTTTGGAGGGAGATGCAAGCAGCTGTTTTTTGTCCTGAAAAAAAAATGTAATTGTAGTTTAAGGCCACCATTTCAGGCACGTGCTTTTTGCAGATTTCTGTTAAATCATTCACTGTATTTTGGTATTAATGTCGTGATAAATTCACGCTGATGTTTGAAATAGGTTTACCTGTATTGGATGAAGTTGTGTCAAAAAACCATACCAATGACATTCTGTTCACACTCCAAATCGACCAGAAGTTGTTTGGTTGCTGTTGATATCAAGTCTCCTTGAATCAGGCCAGCTTTTTGAGTCAAATGCGGAAGAGGTAGGACTCCAAGAAGCTTTGTGCCATTGACACCAGACACAAGAATGGGCAGGCGGTCATCAGTGCCTTTGGAATCCAGCGTGTCCATAAGTTTACCATCCCAGTGCACCAGTACTTTGTCTGATGGTTGTCATTCATCCATGATTTTTAAACTTATTTCTGACACGATGGAAGCTCGGTATCAGTGTGCCATCCTTGCATTTAGACTCAGCTTTGATGTATCTCCACCACATGCAGATACAAGGGAGTACACAATTGCACTCAGCTGGGTCGGCGAGATGTTGTTTCGAACACTGCATGAAACAAGTTCTGCCGACTTCAGAATATCATGGGGCACAAAAATTGAAACTCCCTCTTTCACTGTTCTCCGATGTTTTCTCTTGGTTCAGCAGTGCTGGCCTCATCAATGTCATCGTCCTCATCAGAGCTAATAGGTGAATCAATATCAGCCTGTACATTCTCAGCATGATCACATTGCTCTCTCTCTTGTCGCTTCTGAACCTTTTCTGTGAGTACTTTGTTTACCCCAGAGTAGGTAGCTACTCTGTCACTTAGCATGCTTTTCATAAAGAGTATGTCAGTATCGATGGCATCTTGTTCAGCCTGAGTTTTCCCCTTTTTCGCAGCCGCCATGTCTTTCAACACTGTGTTCTTATAAAATTTCATCATCAGGCTCAATTATGATTTAAACTTCATAATTCCAGGATCATCAGCCCGTCTTCTATCCTCATTCTTTTTCATAAGCATCATGTAGTTTTTGTCATAGTAAGTTTTAATCACTCGGCCAATATTGTTCCTGCCTGTAATGGTCGGGACATTCGCCTTCTGGTAATGCAAAAGCACATTGTCAATGGTGGCAGATAAAGCCTGGTCCCAATGCATATCCCGAAGGTTTGCTAACAGACATAGTAAGACCTGCCTATTAGTTGGCAGTTTGCAGCCCTTTATTTCCTTTTCTTCTTCTCGGGGTACGGTGCCCAATAACATTCTGACATACTCATCATCTTGCCGTGTATCTATGATTAAATTCTCTATTCACAACATCAAATCACTGTCAAGGGAAAAGAAAAGAGCATCATTAAAATTAAATGCAATAAAATAATACGTGGAAAATTTGTGGGTCAGCGTTCCAGACCCGGAAATGAAAATCTGATAAAATGTGCTATTTTCACACTTATTTATGAAGTTCATAAGCTGAAATAGCAATACTTGCTAGTATGACGGTGCTAGCTCAAACATGCACCGATCTCCAAGAAAATTTACAGGGGTGTTTCCTAGATAAATACACAACACTAAAACTTTGAACAGCATTGTAGGACCATTTTTGATTTTTGGAGGGCAACGGTCACACCCTACTTTAGACCCGCGATAACATATTTTCCCCCCTGAGACCATCTATATACAGTATATACATACACATACACCCATATACATATATACCAATATATACATAAATACTTATATACACATATTTATATCTATTAATCTATTATATACCCCATACACACGCATACGTACATCCAGAATTCCAGATACATACGCATGCATACTCACATATATACCTACACAAACTCATACACCTCTATTTCGCCCTTTCATTACCTCCGAGATCATTTAGCACATACAGTAATATCCATACAGCCAAAAGAAACCGATTAAGCACAGACAGAGCAGCAAAGCTAGTATTTATATCCCAAAATGCAAAATTCCAAGAAAGAAGTAAAACATGGTTCTACATTGGCTTCGTCAACATCCAAATCTGCAATAAGTACCAGTACCTGTGATATTGAAACTATATGCTCTAATCAATCTAGTGATAATGATTCTTCAATGGAAATAGAATCAGATAATGAAAGTTAAACAGCATTAGGTTAACGCAAAGGTTAAAAGAAAGAGATGAATATTTTAATTTTTTTATTTGGAATATATATATATATACACACACTGGTATTCTTGCCAATCACAATTATATATATTGTTTTATACCAGTATTATGTATTTTTTATTACAGTAAAAGTCCAAAAATCCAAACCTCAAGAATCCAAACCACCCGAGAATCTGAACATTTTAAAACTCAGTCAAAATTTAAATTTAGCGACGCTGATGCGCAACCTATGTTCGTTCGTGCATGCGAACGAACGCATGGCGCGAACATTTTCGC